>JABASP010000400.1:0-55131 GCA_019776565.1 Sminthurinus signatus
TCCTGTCTACATGAACTGAAGTTTATGACAATATCAGTGATAGGAAACAAAAGTTGAAATTACAGTCAGAAAAGGGAAGATCAAACTGTTCTTATAATCTGTGATCACGCTCTGTATACACGTCTTTCAACAAAAAAGGATGAAAAGAGGAAAGGAATAAGCATGAGGAAAAGGCATTGAAATAAAAGTAGAAATAGAAATAGTTGAAATAAAATAAAAAAGAAAAGGATGAGAAGCAGTCAGATTTGAAGACTAAAAAGGAACTAAAGAGAGAAAAGGAGAGGCAAAATCCGGATTCTTCTTCTTTTGTACCTCAAGTATTTTTTCAATAAAAGGAAGAGAAAATCCTAATGAAAACTTTGTGTTTGCAAAAGGCGACGAGTTCACGATATTGCCTCCGGCTCCCTTTTCCTTTTTTTCTCTCTCAACCTCAAAACCTCACATTTATTCTAGATTCTAGAGTCTAGAGTCTAGAGTCTACAGCCTACAGTTTGTACTCTTCTTCCTTTTCATCCCTTTTCTTTTTCCTTTTCTTACTGTTGCTCCTTTTATGTACATATTTTTGCAATCTTTCACTTGATCTCCCTCACTCAATAGTTTACATGTATACATGTACATTTTTTTTCTTTTCTTTTATTCTCTTCCTTTGGATTTTGGAGTTTGGAGTTTGGAGTGTGGGCATTTTCAAGTTGAATAATGAATTTGTTCCATTCGTTTGTATTCCAAGGAGGTGCAGTGAAGGAGCGTTGTGCATTTTGAAGATTGTAGATTCTAGATTGTAGATGTATTAGAGATTCTAAATATTTTGTTTGATATACATGTACAATGTACAAAATACATTTTACGCATCTATATATTCAAATCAATTTCACTATTTTCAAGTCTACCGTTCACAATCCTCTTTTGACTTTTCACAATTTGGATTTAAATTACAATTTTCCTTTCTTCAGATCCTTGTGTTTATTTTTCCTAGTATTTGGTATTTGTATTTTTGTTTGTGCTTGAGCTTGTGTTTACATTGGAAAAGCCAACAGCCAGAACCAGAACTAAAATATAGATTTTTCAGTGATTTCTGGATACATTTCTGTATGGTCGGTACTGTGCAAAAAAACAAACTGTATGGAATACAATAGAATACATCAAAATATACAAATTAATTGAAGACAAGTATCAACAAACCAGAGTTTCAATCTTGTACTTTCGGTCTTCGGTCTTTATGACTGTGCACTTCCATTTTACATTTTCTTTTCTCTTGGGATAAATCACAAGTTACATTTTCCATTTCCCATTCAAATTCAAATTCAAGTACAAAAACTTCGAATTCACGTATACGAATGCAAGTTCTTGAGATAATCGTGCTATTTTAAACAGCAGAGGCTCGAAATTCAGATCACGGTCATGAATTAAACACTTGACTGAAATTACGATTACGATATCTTCACACTTGACAATATTAGATGCATTTAAACTCGAGTGTCTCGACTACTGATATTTATCTTGTGTCAGACTTGTGTTGTTTTCCTCGTCCTTTTCTCTGTTGCCATTTGTTTTTATTTGACTTGCAAATGAAACAAGTGCAGTGCAGTGCAGACTACAATCTGTTGGACAGTGGAGACTGGAGACGGTGAGAAAAGAATGTTGTCAATTTCAGTTTGTGTATTTTGTAGTTTGTATTTTGTATTCTGTATTATATGGATTTTGGATTATTTGTTGCTGTTGTTGTTCATTGTTCACGCATATTTTCAAAGACATGGATTTTTCAAGAGATGGAAGAAAAAAGGAAAGAGGGTAAAAACCCTCTTCAGTTTTCTTCTCCTTCTTCTTTTCTCTTTCATGTCGATATGGATGGAATCAAAGTGAAAAAAACTAGATAAAAAGAAAGATGGAAAGAGAGTCGAGAGGCATGTACACAGAAGAGAACACAGAACAGGACACAGAACACAGACATAGCCAAAGACAGAAACAGAGAGAGAGAGAGAGAGAGAGGAAAATAGGGGAAAACACGAAGGTTCGGCTCATCAAATTGTCATCATAAGTCAGCCTATTTTCTCTCTTTCCTTCCTTTCCCTTCATTCCGTTCCGTTGTCCTTGTCCTCGTCCCTTCTGCCTTTGAATTACGAGGCCCATTACAAATCCCATTCTCAGTTCTCCATTCTCCATTCTCTAGTTCTATCACCGTTCTATCCTCATTCCCGTCGTCAACTTGCTCCTCGTCCTCTTGTGTACAGTGTACACACTATTACAAACTAAACAGAACATTCCGTAGTGACAGAACCATGTAAAGCCCGCAAATAAATACTCTCATACTCCGTACACTTTACACATTACACATTACACACACAGAATAGAGAAGCATGTACACAGGAAATCATTCCACTCTCTTTTCCTCTTTTCCTCTTCTTTCATTCCATTTTCCATCTGAATTTGGATTCGGATATTTGGATGTGGATCTGTGGATTTGTGAAGTTGGAGTAAAAGTACGAGTACGAGTACGAGTTGAAGTTTTAGGAGTTGAATTCTCATTGGAAAAGTTTTTACTGGTGAATTTGAATGGTTGATGGCGTCGCCAGTTTCAGTTTCAGATTCAGATTCAGATTCAGTTCCAGCACCAATTCTCCCTACTCCTGATACTCTTGATTCTTCCTTATTCCTTTGTGAGTATATTCTCTATAGCGTGGACTGAGGCCTAGGCAGTGGTAGAGGAATCATCATAATACAGATGAAAATTATTCATAGTCATTACCATAAAACCTGACATGTTTATATGTACTTATTTATCTATCTAATGCAGTGCACTACTGTGCTCATGTGTGTTGTGTGTGGTGTGAGCTTTGTGTTTGTATTTGTGTTTGTGGTGCTGGTGCTTTGTACAGGAAAATAAAATGGAGAAAATGGGGAATAGAAAAGAAGAGAAAGGAAGAGGCTAGACGGAGACCAGTTGATCTTTTTAGATGAGTAGGACTCTTACTGTTACTTTTACTATTACTGTTCCTGTTCCTGTTGTGGTCGGCTTTCGACAGTCGGTTGTCGGTTATAACAGAATCGAATGGGAGAAAAGAAGAAAAAGTACGAAGAGAAATGTTATGATATCATTAGACTACTTTTGTAGCAAAAAAATCACACCCTTGGATCACATTTCTTCAATTCCCTCCCTCATTTCTGGATGTGACGATAAGTACATCACACCACACGACACAAAATCAAGTACACAACGACGTGCATCAACACCATTGGGCTATCACAGATAATAGGTAATCATCTCATAAAATAAATTCCAAAGTACTGTAACAAGAAAAGTCCTCAGACTTGCATTTTGAAAGGTATTCCTTCATTTATTTTGTACAAGAAATCATTTGCAATTGTCAGGTCATATCCGACGTTGACATTACATTCATTTTCTTGTACATTGTCTCATTTCTATTCTATTTTATCCTTCTATATTCTTTGTCAAAATACAAAATACACGTGCACAGTGTACAGGAGTAGAAATACAAACATTTTTGTTTTTCCTCACTCCTTGGTTTTGGTTTAGGGTTTTGCAGATGTAAGTAGAAAGTGCTGGATGCTGGATCTTGGGGTTGTTCATCAGGTTTTTTTCCACCATTTTTTTATCCATTAGGAACAATTCGGAGAATGTCGACAGTAGCAGTCTTCAGTCTTCAGTCTAGACTCCAGGCTCCAGACTTCAGAGTCCCTTCTCAATATTCATAGATGGATAAAGAGGGCAGATAAAGAAAAGGCCAGGACAGCAACTTTTGTAATTCAAATGTGATGTGGGAGAAAGTCGTATGGATGCAGGCAGGTGGAAGCATGATGGCATGGCATGGCATTGGCGATGAGGATGAGGATGACATGTGTCATTATATAACATTTTCTCCCTTTCTCTTTCATTCCATATACAATATACATTTACCATATACAATGTACATTATACGTTATACTTGTCTGCGTAATCTGATGCAGTGCTTGCATCTTCTCATTTTTTGCAACCACTCTGTCTAGCAGAGGGGAAAAGGAAATTTGGGGAAAAAATAAACATGATGGATGATACTGGTTGTACCCTGTTCCATGTTCGATGTTCGATGGATGTATGATGTATAGTGTATATTGTATAGCGTGCGTGCTGCTGATCGCATACTGGGTACACGGTACACTATACAAATGTAGATTCAGAGACGATCCATTAGTTAGCCAAGAAATGAGGTGGTACATTGACACTGGTATATCTTACAGTTGTTGACTTTCTCTCTCTTCCCATAGCCTCATATCCGCAAGTTTACTTAAGGTAGATTTACTTAAGACGACGCACAATCTGAAATATAGAACACGCTGTTTGACCGTCATACTGTTGAATGTGTTTACCTTTACCTTGTACTATTTTGTGTCCACAAAATGTGTGATGCGTAGTTGATAAAAATCACCTTTTATTTTTTTATTCAAGTCTCCTATCCTTATTCAATGTTGAATATTCTGTAAAGCTATAGGTTTTCCTGGAATTTTTATTCACTTTTTTATAAAGTATGAACCTATATTATGCTAAAAGCACAAAGCACCATAATATGTATTGTAGAATGTAGCATGTAAAAGTATCGTACAATATAGAAGAACCTTTTTTTCTTTATAAAAACCATAAAGAATTTTATGTTGGAATGGAAATAAAATTATTGTAAATTAGCTACAATTAGAAACGGAAATAAAAGTTGTCTTGAACCCGTGCATAAATTACTAAAAAATTATATCAGATTCAAAAAGAGTTTCCTCTCCATCAGAATCTTGAAATAGTTCCCCAAGAAAGAAATCCAACAGACTTTTCCACTGACTTGATTTCATTTTGAAGTGTCTGTATCTAGCAACTAGATCCGTCTGTAGATGTACTTTGTGCTTATAATATAAGAAGTATTATGCATTTGAAAAGGTTTTTCATGGTGAGGCTGAGTCTGAGTCTGAATTTTATGTAGATGGGAGTGTGGATGCATATGTTACGTAGTTTTAGATGAGAGATGGATATTTGAATGGATGGATGGATAGTGGAGAGTGGAGACTGGAGAGTGGATAGAGGTAAATGCTTATACATTCGCAAAAAAGGGACGGAGAGACGGGGAAAGAAAAGTAAAGCTCTCACCTCTGTCATTGATATATGATATGTTCACTTTTCTTCTTTTTAAAGAGAAATTGAGGAATTGGCAACTGGCAACCAACCCATCAAGAAGTACTTAGACTCTCTACTTCTTTCTTTCTACTTTCTCTTTCTCTCTCTCTTCTTTCCTCATCCTTTCAAAAAAGTTGAGTTGAGCTCATGCAGCTCCTTCCTTCACTATTCTCCATATGTATAGACATTTACAATCTACAACTTACAATGTACTCCTTTCCATAGTTTCATCCATTCATCTCTAAACAAGTTACACTTTGACAGAACAAGAAGAAGTATATGAAGAAGACGCACTGAAGAAAGAAAGAAATGAAGAAAGCGAAGAGCAACAATATACGTACATACAATACTATATGAATACCTCCCTCCTTTTGCACTCACTCTCTTGGATTTGGATTTCAATTCAGATTCAAATGCTTAAGAATCATAATAATAAGAGCAGACTGTACACTGTACACTGTACACTGCATCTTTTATATAAAAGTTACAAGTATCTTGTACCAAAAGTATATTAGGCAATCTTGAATACTCTTGTCAATAACTACAAACACTTACATCCTTTTATATAGGAATAAAGTCGGAATAAATATACATGTATAAAGGATCTCATGGATTTGACGAGGAGCCGAAGACGGGAAATAAGCGATATGAAAAACTAGACAGAGCCTCTCAAATCTCAACTCTAAAGTCTAAAGTCTAAAGTCTAGAGTCTAGAGTCTACACAGAGAAAAGAGACGAGAGGAGAGAACATGCTGTATCCAAAAGAAGTGACATGAGTGTCTCATCTCTATATGATTTCCATTATTTATATAGAGATTTGGAATAGGAAGGAGGAAAATGGAAAAGTGGAGAGACGGAAGGAAGGAAGGAAGGGTGGGAGGAAGAGGAGAGCCCTCTCAACACTGAACAACTAACCGACAACCGACCAAGACCAAGAGTAAGAGCAAGATGAAGGCGAAAAAGCAAAAAATCTAGAATCAAAAATCCAAATTTAAATGTAAAGAATAAGAAGAGAGGCTCAAGAAAAATACTAGTAGTTTATGTATATGGAATATGCAGTAATAATAATATCCGGAGAATGTACAATGTACAATGTACAAAGTACGAATGTAGTTGACAGTATAATAAATATGAAATATCCCAGTCATGGATTTATTTATGAGGCTGTACTAAACACCCTTTGATTTTGGTTTTGGGATTGAATTCCGATTCCGATTCTGCTTTAAAACACAGACACTGCATACTGAATATTGAACATGTACTTTGTCCTCTTTTCTTTGCCTTCTTCTTCTTCTTTTTCTTTTCTTTGCCTGCATTTGCTAGCACCAAATGGTATTAAGAAACAGGAGAGATTTGAAAACTTTGCTCTTAACCCTGTGAATCAACACCATGTGAGCTCCAGCTCCAGCTTAAGTTCGAGTTCAAGTTTGGATTCCAGTTTGGATTCGATTCGAAAATTCAAAACATGATATATGTAGAAACTAGAATTCTTGGACTTTTCCAAATTCATTGTGATGAAATAAGTTCGAATAAGATTTATCATGTACAATGTACGTGCATTCATGAACTTTTCACTCCTCGATATTTTATCATAATTCCATGAAGAAAAACACAAGTTAAAAATATATTTATTAATAAATGGTTAAAATATTTTAGGTCAGCTAATTTCTGCAGGGAGGATGAAAACTTTTACACTGATTGAGATTGTGATGGTGGGGTGAAAAAGTATAAAGTGTAACAACATGTAATGTCCAGTGGCCTGGCTATATCACTATGTGTATGTATGTTATAATTTGAGGTCAAGTTAAAAGTTTCGGGACATAAAAGTTGAAAACTCCCTCCCGTAAACTCAACACTCAACACTCAACTCAAGTCCCATGGAAACATTTCTGGTCCGTTGGTCTCATACAAAATTTTCTTTGTACAGTTATGTGTTTAATAAATGTTTAGACTTGTGTGAATTAAACAGTGGAGTCGGAGCCGGAGTTAAAGTTTATAGCATGTGAGATTTTGTGAGAATCCAAATACGTGTGAAAATACCTTCATCATGTACCTATATTGTACGCTGTGTAGAATATAGAAAGAACACCATACAACAGCAGCAACAACTAATAATAACATGTGCATTACAACGAAGGAGAAAACTTTAACACTTATGTACTGTGCATGTACAAATATGTGGGTTTCTGTACAGTACTTTTATATAGCTACACTAGTATCGTGCATCTTCATGGGGTTTCATAAATAAAGGGAAGACTCAAGTCTCACCCAAGTTTTAGTTGTGTTTGTACTTGGTACAGTTCAAAATGCCCCTGGTTTTCCCTCCGCCGCCGTTTTTGGTTTACAGTTTACAGTTTACGGGGAGAAAGAAGTAAAGAGAAGAGAGGAGAAAGTATGGAAGGATTGTGACACATGTGCTTTTCCCAAAAGATGAGAGAGAAGGAGAAGGAGGTAGATGGAAAGTAAACCTAGTTGTCGCATTCTCATTTCAAGATCGATGGTGTGAGCTGTCACATTTTCAATCCCCTCCAACCTTCATTTAACGCTGTAGTTTTGTGCAATGTACAATGTGCAATGTACATGTGTGTGCGTATATACAGTATAGATATAGACAAATGTATGTGTAGTTTACAACTTCCCGTGTACCATGCACTCTTGAAAGTATGCTTTGCCAATCTTGTTTCCTTTGTACAAGTAAAAAGTGTACATTTTTTCATACTTCATACATGGAGACAAGTTTTTTGTTCCTGGCAAATTACATTTACACTAAATAATACGACGATGCTGATGATCTGCTTTTGTGCAGTAGTTCTCCAATTTCTCCAGTTCTTTTTATGTTCTACAGTTTTTATGGTCAGTCAAAGGTCAACCAGGTCAGTTTGATGATTCCCCGCCAAAAGATTAGTTGCAAAGTAACGAGATTGATTGCGTATAAGTAAACAACAGACGGTAAATAGTAGGATTACAATTATTTTTCCTCCATCTTTTACTCTTTCAGTGTACAGCTCGTTTATGTTTGTGCTCCCCGTTCAACAGAAACATGAGATCGTCAACTTCATCTTTGTGGGCATTGGCATTGCCGTCCTTGTGTGAGAAATCTCAAGTTTTGTACACAGGAGGAATTTTGAGTTTTCTACAACTTGAATCCAAAAACTGGGAGTGATATGGATACTTGAAAGTGATATTGAGAAGGTGGAAAAGACGGAAAAGTGGAGATTTTGAGATATTCCGATATTCCGATTTTCCATCCATCTCTTCTCATCTCCATATCGTAGATATTCACACCGTGAAAAAATCTTAGGTACGTATCTCAGATGGAAGATACTTTCAAAGAATATTAATAATCCTGATCTCCATCTGGACCACTTTCTTCTAAATCTTTTTCTCTTTCACTATCCTTTCAATCTGTAATCCGAATATCCATCCATCTAGCCAACCATCTATCTATCTATCTCTCTATCTATGCTCTATCCATCGTATAACGGAAAACACGTCTCACAATAAGTTTTTCATCCTTTTCTCACAGGTGACGAACATTTCTCCTCGTCCCGTCCAAATTCCAAATGACGATCAGATGACGAAAATCCGAAATCTCAAAATCCTTTCAGCCCAACCTACTTTCTTCCTTCATCCTCAGTCACAAGATCAGATACTGATATTAGATATTAACATTCATTTTATCTAGAATTATCTACATATTTGTAGAATGTAGAATGTAGAATTTCTCCTTCTAATTTCAAACTTTCAAGGTTTCTACAGAAACTTAATAATTTTCAAAATTCGGATTCTACTCCAAGCTTTATTTTTGTTTCCTGTTTTTTTTCTTCATTTCATTTCATTAAAAGTAAAGGAAATGTGTGAGAAGTGAGAAAAGTGTAAAATGGATGAGGTGTTGAAGCAACTATTTGCTTTACTTGTACAAGATGAGAAAGAGCTAAAAACACAAAATTGTAAAGTATATCTATGCAAATGGAGTTTCACCTGGCTCAAAAGTTTTATACGGTGATTACTTTAAACTATAAACTATAAATAAGGGGTTACAAGTATACATATTCTTATTTATCTACTCCAAAGGAAAGAAAGTAGAAACAAACATGTACAATGTACATGGTTTGGTTTGATTTTTTTTCCAAACTGTCTTTTGCATTTTATTTTACAGCCCAACTCATGCACATGGAAATTTCAAGGTGAATTTTTCAACCTCTGTACTTTTTTTATCCTTCTTGTTCTTCTTCTACTGGTTCTGGTTCTGGTCCTGGTTATTTTCCTCTGGTTGGTTCAATTCCATTTTCATTTCCATTCCCATGACTATGCAGTTACCATCATCATCATCATTATCCATAATCACATCGTAAATTTACAAGTGGAGGACGTAAAATAAAATCCCAGGCTCTGCTATTTATTTATGTATCCTTGTGAGTGTTTGTGTGTATGTAAATTGTGTATCTACATCTACTTGTACTTGTACAATGTGACGTATGTAACTAGTAAAATATAAAATAGTAGTAAACCAAGTCTAAAAATATCGTATATCACAAGGATTGTCAAGGGCAAGGAGCATAAACAAATTCTGTCTATTTAGTTACAGTTCCAGTTTGAGCAGAACATGGTATAATAGAATGTGTATTTTTTTTTGGATGGTGACTTTTTTTGTTTTATTTTCTGGCTGCTGAAATGTTTGGATCATGATGATGATGATAATGATAATGATAATAATAATAATAATAATGGTAATAATATTCATAATATACTACGATGGAGTTGTAAACTCACGTGTAAATAATACAAATGGTCCTATGAACCTTTATAAATTATACGTGAATTATACGCACAGATTTGGATTCGGATTTATAAGTGAAGAGTGAAGAGTGACTGGATGAGTGAAAGAAAGAAAGAAACAGTGAAAGAGTGAGTGAGTGAGTTTAAATTGGATTGAGATGTGGATGTAGATGGAAGATTGAGATAAAAGGACGAATATAAGTATTTTCCCCCTTTATCTTTATTAGCAGGCCTGGCGCAATGCAGGCAGGATTTTTTCAAGTACCATCTAAAAATCATAATACTAATAATAATCATAATCATCACAGTCAATGTTGAATGTCGAATGTTGAATGTCGAATGCTGGATGGTGGATGGGACCTCTTGGAAATTCATACCCATACTTTATACTCTGTATACAAAAAACTGCATATGTATGAATTCTTGCAACATGAAGGATTTCTACACTGTGTCCAATGCACAATAATAATATGCATGACTGTATACTGTATACTGTATAAGTTTACACATTTAGATTTCCTTTTGTATGAACTCATAAAGTCAAAACTATCCAAGTTTCTCGTCTCCCCAGTCTCTGGGTTATTATTGGCCAAAGTCATATTTTTGTCGCTATGTTCTTGTTCCTGGTTTCCTACTCCTTCTCCTACTGTATGCAGTATGCAGTGTGTATGCTTGAAAAAATCTGGACATAAATTTAGTCTGTAATTCTAGATTCTAGATCCTAGTCTCTCGTGAAATGACGAGGTGAAGGAGGAGAGGGAGTATGAATATATACATAGATGTAAACATGAGTGGTCGATCAAGAGTTACAGAGTATTCTCTTGTGTAGAGTGTAGAGCTCGATGTTGTTTGAATCCAAAATTTTCCTTTATGGTTCTTTATCCACTCGTCTATGTTCTAGGTTCTAGATTCTAGATTCTAAATTTAAGATTTTTACATGTCATAAAACATAAACTGAGGGAAAATAGAAACAGCGGAATAATTTGGATGGAGAGGGTCCAGTTTTGATTCAATAATAGTAAGAGTCTAGTTCTCATCCTCATGCACCAAACACAATTTCAATTTCCATACAAAGAGAGACACAAACTCTATACAAATGTGAGTGACATCATTACCTATGAATTGCGAATTACATAGATATCATAACTCAACTTTAGGGTAAAATATGTAAAATGTAGAGTCAAATTTTAAAATTTGAAGAGTTATGCATGCATTTTAAAAAGTCGATGTAACATGCAAATCAGTCGGGTTGAGATAAAAAAAGACTTTCCATCAACTGAATTCAAAAGAAAAAAAATTGTGTCATCAAAATTTTGAGCAACAACATTACTATTTATTATTGACAGAACCAAGAACCAAGAACCCAGCCGTCACCTTTTATGATGACGGAAGCATTTGAAAATTATTAATAATAAATGCATGTAAGGATTTGTTACAAAACTTTCCCGTCTTTTTAAAAAATGTGACAACTGCATATGCATAGGTGAATACAAAATGCTAAAAGCTGCTGTACAAATGCTGTAAGAATGTAATACTTTTGATTAGCTTCATTTTTAGGACAGGTGGTGCAAAAACCTTGTGTATCAGATACATCTATTTTAGTTCAAATTAATATTGGAGAATTGGAAGACATTTCTCCAGTTTCTGTAGTTAGTTGAATAGTTTCTTTCATCAGTTATCAAGTTTTGAAGCACGGTTTTTGCTATGCAACTACTTTCTTTCCCGTTCCACCTTGTGCAGTTGGTGACGGATGAGGAAACCCAGCTTGATATACAAGGAAATGAAGAGCGTAAACAAAATAATAGATTAATAAATAATTGGACAGGGAGGGAGAAAATTTTCATTTCATTTTGTTTGGGACAAAAGTTGGGGATTCAATAATGGATATTCTTAGAAATTAGAAATGTGTAGGATTCTATGTGTGCTTGGGTTTGGCTTGGTTCTTGTCTCAATTTTATAATGTTATCATGACTTTGCAGTTTCGTCCTGGCTTATACATCCAGATTCCAGTTTCTACATGGTAGACGGTAGACATGTAGGAAGCTGGAGCCAACAGCCAACAGCCAACGTCCAGCACAAAGTTAAGAATATAATCCAATAATGATTATATATGAATATATTTCATGGATACTCAACCAACTCAACTCTGCTCAACTCTGCTCATCTCCAAATTTTGTGTGTACCACGCCACGCCAGTTCCTACCATTCATTTTGAGATGTACAATGCACAATGTAAAAGGTACGTAAACATGTATGCACGTTCCAACATGTTGTGAAAGTTCTCTTCTCCTCTTCCTCTTCTCTTGCAGACACAGACACAGATACAGCTGATGATGGAATCATCTTTTATTTTGTGAATGCAATTCAAATCCCATAAGGAGAGAAGTACCCATCCATGAAATTCACTTAATTTCCAAACTTTGTGCCATTTCTATAGTTTCAACTGTGACACAACTCTTCGTTCTCTGCTCTTGAGCACAACTAGTACAAAATATTGTAGTACCAATACCATTACAAATACAAATACAAAAACGAATATAAGTACAGCATGCTCTTTCTCTTTATCAGCCCGTCGCTTCAAAGTACAATAGAATGTCGAGTAGTTTAACAGAATGTGCACAATATTTCTATCACAGATATAGAATATAGATGAGCATTTAGAGAGATGACACAGACAGAGAATGTACAGCAAACAGCCAAACAGCAGGCAGCAGATGAAACACAGCATAGAAACAGAGTTTTCTACTGTACTGTCATCATAGATATTAAAATAACTTTTAGCATTGTACATTGTACAAGATACAAGATAGTGATTTACTTTCCCAAAAAATACATGTACATCAACTATACTTTTGTAGTTGGTTTAATTAAAAATAGGACAAACAAAAAACATGGTGAAATCATAATAAAATTGGCTATGACCTATGACACTAGTTGCTTCCCAAGGAAAGATGAAAAAATGGTCATTAAAAATCAATAAAAGATATTGGTATTCATTATTCATAAAAAAAGAGAGAAAATAGTAAATAGTGGAAGATGGAAGCAACAGAAACTTGAGACTTGAAAACTAAATTTTCTTGTTGATTGACTGAATAATTGTAGAGGAAATGTAAATGTAAATGTATGTCAGGAGGAGTGTATTGTATTGTATTGTATTCAGGATGGTGGGATTCAGATTCAGAGTTCTGTTTCTTATGTGAAAATTCTACATTCTACATGTACAGTTTGAATTGAGTTGCTTCTCGACTCTGTTCCGGGAACCTGGAACCTGGAACAAGAAGACTCATCTGTCTGTGATACACAATATACAAAATAGAAAATACAAAAGTTTTGAATGAAGATGGGGAATGGAATGGGAGAATCAGAATACAAATGGAAATGGAAATGCAAATACAAATATTCTACAAATGAATACAAGGTGGTTATCATCATACATGACTGTACTAATTGATTGAATTTACACTCATTGACTAACTAGAGCTAACTTTATGTATATATTTATTTATGTCTTGCATATTGTGTACGGATTGGCAGTCTTCAACCAACCACTTGGCTTTGCCTGAATATCCATATACTTGATTTTACTTTACTTTAAATTCGCCTTGTCTCATACTAAATTATCTCATCTCATTCCATCAATTAAAACAACTCACGTACAACGTACAATGTACAACGTACAATGTAGAATGTAGTATGTACGACTGACAGCTGACAATAGAAATGCATGG
Source organism: Sminthurinus signatus (assembly GCA_019776565.1). Classification (NCBI taxonomy): domain Eukaryota; kingdom Metazoa; phylum Arthropoda; class Collembola; order Symphypleona; family Katiannidae; genus Sminthurinus; species Sminthurinus signatus. The sequence goes on from JABASP010000400.1 coordinate 13,657, forward strand.
ATATTTGTATTGTGTTCTACGTCTCAAAATTTGTTCATGTTCCATGTTCCATGTTCAATGTTCAACACAGAATAGAAAATACAAATACAACAAACACAAACTCGCTTCATTCCCAAATTCAAGTTTCATTATCCTTGTCTTCGTCGTCTTCTTCTTCTTCCTTGACTTCTTCCACTTCTCTCTTAACAAAACAATCAAATTCAATTTCCATTCTCTATGTCAACTATACATTGTCTTGTTAATGTCAAGTACAAACTACAAATTACAAACTAGAATTACAAGTCAATCGAGAGTCACGTGAAGCAAAGATCCAATATCCAATTCGATCCAACTTCTACGACAGGATATTTCCACAATCCCATGTATTTCCATACAATTTACCATAAAAATCATGGGAAATCTGTCAGTTTGTTTTTCAATTTTTCTCCTTTTCTTTCTCGGTGATAAAAAATGAGTAAAATGCTTTTAGCTTTTTATGAAACTTTGTGATATCTTTGATGGGTTTGGATTTTCTGATGTAAAAATTATGAAAGCTCAAATTTTTCCTCCGTAACACATAAGATACAAGAATAGAATGTATATTTAAAGAAACTCGAGTGAATTGTGGAATTAATTTCAAATTTTCCTAATTTTTAAAAGGAATTCCACAGACCGGAAAAGAAGGGTTAAAAGTATGTTTTTTATGCAAAAGTATTTAACACCTTGGACTGGATTGAAATCAGGTTATAGTGAGAGGAACAGGAGGCATGGAACTAAGTTGGCCAGAACAAGAACAAAGCTCATTGTATTCTCATTATGAACCGAGATTTTTCCTTTTTCCTTTCTACTTTCTACTTTCTCCAAGGACTTACACGTGTGTGAAATTCCAAAGACACAAAATTTTTATTCCATTTGAATACCTTCCATTTAAAATCACTTAGGTAAGAGTAAAAGGGTAAAAGGATTCCCAGATTTTTGTATTTCAGCCAGCCAGTCAGCCAGTTGTTCTCTTCAAAGTAGGATAAAAGAGTCAAAAGTAAAAGGGATTGTCAAATTTGTGATAGATACTCCTCCAAAGTCCATGCTGTATTCCAAAGGAGTACTGTGAGTTTAGTCCATCTAACATCTACTATCTACTATCTAGTAGAAAATGATTTATTTCTTCTGTAATCAAAATCCACCTCTGACTTTCAATTAACTGCAGAGCTGGAAGGAGGAGGAGCCGCAGCAGCTATGCAGTTTCTTCGTCTAAATACTCATGTAGTCTTTAACCACATTTTTTAAGCGGAAAAGAAAAGACTCTTAACTTTCATGTTTTTTTCCCAGGCACGTGTTACTACATTCAACTAAACTACCATTGAAATTCTAGAGTCTAGAGAAGGTTGTGAAGGAAATTGGCTGTGATATTGAATATTGAGTATTGGAAATTGAAAAAAGATAAAGATTGAACAAAAAATTTTGGATTTGGATTTGGTTTCAGTTTGTTCGTCTCATTTCGCTCATTCCCATTCTCCTTCCATCTCAAAATCTCTCTTTCCCCTTTTTGTGTACATCACATGCATCACCGTGTATTGTAATGTCTGCTGACTGCTGACTACTTGTGTCTAGATCCGATACCAAATCCGAATCAGAATCCAAATTCTACTCTAGTTTGAATTCAAATCTTCTCCTGATAGACCGACTACGAACGAAATGAAACTCTCTCACATACGCACTCACATACTCACACACAGACAAACTGAAAATAGTAAAGAAAGGCAAGAAAATTTGCCTCTCTTCCAACCACTCTTGTTTGCTGGCTGAGAGTTTCGATGGAATGAGAAGAGACACGACGGAGACACACACACAGACACACACAGAAAGAAAGAGAGAAAGAGAGTGCGGAGAGATCACATTTAGGGAATAGAAAAGGGTTAAAGAGGTGCCCTTTAAATTGGTGAAATCGGTTTTCCGATGATTGATGACACCAGTAGCTTCGACGGGGCCGAAACGAAACGGAGTCTGAGAGAGAGAAAGTGTCACATTGGGCGAAAGTTTGAGGAAAGAGTTTTTTCTACATTCTATACTAAAAGTGTAGCAAACTCCAACTTCCTATACACTATACATCCTAGATTCTAGATTCCTAGATGCTTCTTCCTTTGTCCTTTGGATCTTCTTGCCATTCTTTTTATATCTACTGTATCAAGTATTTTGTGTGTAGTGTGTAGTATCTATCTGCTGTAGATTGTAGATACTTGGTGATATCCCCTGCTTTTCTTAGTTACATTTCCCCGTTGACATCTACTCACTCCCAATTCCACTTCCTTTCTTCCTCTATTCCTCTACCTCTTCTCACCATCACTGTGTATGCACTATGTACTATGTACTTTTTACGGATATTCCGATCCCTCTTCTATTCCTTAACTTAACTCTACTCAACTTTGTTACATTTCCCACTCAAAAATGAAAGAGTTTTTATCCAACCTCCAAATATCCAACGGAAAACTCTCTCTTCACCAACACACACACTCACGCACACACACACAAGTGCAGACAGAAGCCGTGTAAAATATATAAGTAAAAGAACTTGAATGTGCAACACATACATTATTCAACTCTCCTCAACTTACTTGTACACTTTCTATTTCTCTCTCACACACACACTAATGCTGATGCATCTTCCATCCCTCTATAATCTATAATCTTCAATCTGCGTATGAAAAAGTTGATAGTTCTATCCATTTCAGTTTTGTGTCTGTATTTCATATCCTGTTTCGAAATTGACATTGTAAATTTGTATATTTTCTAACCTCTATCTAAAACACAAGTACAAATACATGCTTTTTCATACTTTTGAGTTTAGGTGTAATCCCAGTGTGATATTTGATTTTAAAGCTTGATTTTGTAGGGTAGAAACAAAACAAAATTAGCAGAACCAATCTTTAAAATTAAAATATCTATTGAAAATGTAGAATTTCAAAGTTTGAATCCAATTTTATGTGTAATTCATTGTGGAAAACTGGGAGGAAATAATAATTATCGATTTGCTACTATTCTAATTCCTGAGGTTTTATTTTTCATTTGTTAGTGTGAGGTTCCACCAGCAGAAAAACTGTTGATTGGAGATTGGAGATAAAAATGAAAATGAAAATGAGCATGACAAAGAAAATTAGGCATGGATAAAAACTATAGCTAACGAGTTTTCAACATGTGTGTTTATTGAATGAATTCTCCATTCTAGAGTATAGATTCGAGAGTCTAGACCAAAAGTAAAATATGAATTTGATGTGAATTTGAATTTGGCGTTTAGTTTGAGTTTGAAAGGAGGATAAAATTTGGAATGGCTGATCTGAGATTTAGATTTTTGGAGAAGTTTTTTGGGAGTTTTGCCCACACATAGGTTAGGCAGAACCATAGATGTGTGACTGTCTTTGTCCTAGGTGTGTATTGTGTAATATGTGTGCGTGTGGTATGTGGTACTACGTGTGAGGTAGAAGTAGAAGTAGTGTAATATTTTTGCTGATGAGAGAAAGAGATGAAGACACAGACAGAGTGAGAGGCACAGGGAAAGTTCGACAATGTCACACAGAGTATCCATCCTATCTGTTTAGATCCTAAAGTTCTTGATGAATAGGAGTTTGATAAAAATTAATGAAATTTTCCTCCAGCGCTCCTCACTCTCACTCTCTCTCTCTCTCTCTCTCTCTCTTTCTTGCACGTATTTTACTTGTGTGTTTATATCTATATATTATGTGTGTAGGTAGGTATAGTATGGTTATTGGGTATGCACTAGCATTTTGAATCTGAGACTCATTCTCATTCTCTTTCTTGTGCTCATCCTTATTCTCGTCCTCGTTTTGGGTCTGGTCGGTCTGGTTTGGTCTGGTTTGGTTTGGTTGGGTTTGATTCTATCCCCGAATGAAAAATGGGGTAATGAACGGGAACGACCATAGAGATTAAAACTTTTTGCACCGTGCGATGATTTATTCCAATCAAGAATTCCCTTCTTATATCTATGCATTTATCACTCGTCTCACTCTTTCACTCTTTTCCTCTTCTTGTATTATACTCTTTCATTCTTTCATTCTCTCCCCCTGAAAGAATGAAAGATCCCCTTTTCTTTTTTTTATTTTCTTCCCTGTCGTCCCCTGCTTTCTTCTGTGTAGTCTGGAGCCTGTAGTCTGTGTACAAAAAATCTGGATCTGGATCTGAATCCAGAATCCTGGATCCAGACGACAGTTGATGGTGAGAAAAAACACGAAGAACTGGAATCTTCTTTTTTCCTTTCCCTCAATCCCTCTATTCAGACTGAGATGGAGACAGACAGAACAGAGGTGCGTCAATCCTTTGCTGTATAAAAAGCAAAGCAACCGAATATAAAGCATACATTGTACAACCTACAGTATACATTGCGCATTGTACATGTAGGAGGCGAGGAGAGGAAAAGCTTATGAGATTGACGGCAGTCTTTTCTTCTACATCTCTCGCACGTTATCACAGTCATTAGCATCACATTTACTCATCTTCCAGTACCCGCTATACAGATAGATATTTTGCTAGTGATTCCGACTTGAGATTCTTGGCTTACCTTTCATCCACTTTCAAAGGTACATTGTAGATTGTAGATATAATAAAATACATGCATGAGATGCAGAAACTGCTTACAAAATCTGTATCTGTATCTGTATAAAGTATAAATCCTCATGTTTTTCTTCCATCCTCACATTTAAGTCAATAAATTCCACATTTCACTCCCAAATTCTTTCCAAAGAATGCTCAAGGACCGATTGTGACAATCTTATTCTTACTTTTATTCTTATGGAATGTCAAAATAATACATGGTACCTTTATTATAATAATAATAGAATGACCGCTGTAAATCTCGTCAACGTTTTAATTGATCCACTTGGATTCTGGATTTCTGGATTTTCCCACGAACGAAAAAGGGATTATTATTTTTTTGATTTGGAAAAAGTTGAAAAATTGTTCCTGGAGACGGGGAATACAATTTATAGTTTCTTATTAGATAGGTATTAAGCATAAAGTAATAAAGGAATTAAGGTTAAAGCTTGAAATGTAAAAAAATATCAAAGAATGTGTTTCAAAAGGATTTTATTTATTATTCATCAAACTTTTCTTTCTGCCTTTTTTTCTCTTCTAGTCTTCTAGATAAAAGTGCAATAATGTACTAAACTATGCTAGACTCCAACTGTAGACGTTTTATTTTTCTTCTTGATATTATTTGAAAAAGGAGAGGACAAAATAAAAGGCTTCAGGGAAAAGTTCTTGCTCCTTCTTTCCTTTCTTTTATTCTTTCAAGTTGAGAATCGAATTTGGATTCGGTTTCGAATTCGTGGGATGTTACCAAACCTTTTAAAGTTAATGCAGTTACTGTGAATTAATATGCAAGGCGAGTGGTTCACTCATTGTGATTGTGATTGTGAGGAGGAGAGAAAGGAGAGAAAGGAGAGAAAGAAGAAGAGAAATATATAGAGAGGAGCGGCGTGCATTTGAAGGAAGAATAATTGCGGCGGACGGCAGACCAACTGGTTTTTGTGACTGTAGCTTTGACTGAGAAAGAGAGAGAGGGAAAGAGAGGGGGAAGCTCGAGTTTGAATTCGAATTTGACTTTGGCTTGGAGAATCAACGTCCCGCTCTCTTTGTTTCTCAGGCTTTCTTTCTCTCATTTTCTCTCTGTCTTATGATCATTGACAATGATTCAAATTCCAAACACAGAGCTTTGAATGATTGTCGACCTCATGAGCCGCTAGGGACTTGTAGAACAAAGATAAAATTTATATATATGTATATTCTCCTTCTTTTCCTATTCTTACCCTCTCTTTCCCTCTCTTTCCCTTCTCCGTTCTTCCAACGGCCTCGTCCTGGTTCTTGTTCTTGTTCTAAGTCGCCTTTTCTTTCTTCTTCTCCTTTCTCCGTCTCCCGTCTCGTCCGCACAACTAATTACCAACCATTAAAATCTCCCGTCTAAATGAATCCAAAAACATCACACGAACATTTCTTTCTTCTCGGAAAATACTCTAGACTCTAGACTCCAGTCTGTAGACGTTAGACTGAAGCCTCTCTCAACAATTCCCCAAGAAGTCATTATGCACATAAACTGCTCATTTAACTCTTGTCCAAGTAGAATACAAACTTTAATAATCAGGCATGATTTTTATCCTTGAACTTTTCTAACAAGAACCACTAGTATAAATTACACATGATTACGTGATGAATTAAATAAATAACAGGAAGGAAAAACTAAAAGTCAAATTCAAATTCAAACTAAAACTAGAACTCAACTTAAAATTAATGGAGGTTGTCATTAGTAAAATTTGTGCTTGTATTTGTATTTGTAATTTCATCCCTTTCAACCATAAAAACAATGGTTGAAACAAGTGTTGAAATTTTAAATATATTGCTAGTGAATTTCAATAAGCAGACAGCTGAATGGTTGCGTTGGAAATATGTATAGATTCATGTACATTTTGTTGCATATTTCCAACGCAACCATTCAAAAGTCTACTTATTGAAATTCGCCAGAAATATTATTTCTCTCCCTTTGTCAATATGAAATATGAAATGCATTGAAATGTACGTTTTTACTATTTTTTCTTGTCGATTGTTCCCCTTTTTGTACATAAATGTAGCCTTGGAAAAAATAAAAGAAAAGCTGTTTTGCTTTGTACATTATATTACTACTGGATGTAATGTGTTTGGATTTGGCTTTGGATTTTGCAGGGAAGATTTCAAAGTTAGGTAAGGAAAAGCTTGTTGAGGCGTAAAACACACCCGTAGAGAAATAATGAGGCTGTTTCGATTAAACTAAAGCAAGGCACTCCTTGACTCGACTTGGCCTGACTTGACTTGCATTGCTCGTGGGGCTCGTTGGTAATTAAATCCCGCACACCACACTACTTTAGAGTTTGGACTCTTCACTCTTGACTCTCCACTGTACAATGTATACTGTACATTGTACTTTGTACATTTTAGTTCTTTTCCCAACTGCATTTTAGCCTGTTCAACATTCAACTAATGAGTCACACATTTTTACCAAAACCAAAAAACCTGAATTCCAACCAAACCCAAGACTCAAAAACCAAGAACAACTATTTGCAATTATTTTCCCCTGTGGAACAATGTACAAAAATACAAAAGTAACAGATACTACATGTTGATTTTGCATAGCTTTGAGAACCAAAAATTCCAAATGCTTTACATCAAAAATACGTAATACAAAATACAAAATGGACATTCATTTAAATAATATCGTAATATTGATTCTCCCTCTCTTTCATATGTTTCAGATTGATGATACTTGAGAATCCAATGGAAAACATTGATTCAGGTCTAAAAGGCCATTTTAGTGGCACAATGAAAATTTCTGCTAGGATTCTAACACATCTACAATCTAGAGTTTTTGATGGTTGATGAAAGATGGAAAAAGCATTAGAATCTACAATCTACATTCTTTGTATTTATACATTAGACATAATACGTGATACATTATGCATTATGCATGTGCGTGTCTTAGCCTTAGTTTTTAGTGTGTAGTTTGTAGTTGGAGTTTGGAGAAGAAGTGAAAGATTGAACTTGTATGATTAATTGACTTTTGGATTTCTTCCTTTTATCGATTCATATCCTGTTTTTGACTCGACCAAATCTCGGATCAAAACAAACATTAGCTCGTTTGTGTTTAGGTATATCGTAGCGTATATTATCGTATTGCATTGTATTGTATTGTGTGTCGTAAATCGTAAATGGGCTCATTCTCCATTCTACATTCCACATGCACACTTTAATGTAATGTAATGATTACCATTTGTGTTTATAACAATCATGATAATGATGACGGTTGTATTGTACTCTATTTTATGTAAGGTATAGATGGTTCCGACTCGACTCAAAACTTCAGCTCAACATATTCAGAGTCCTAATGATAATTGCAACTTGATTGTTCACTGTACAATGTACAAGTTCAATGCTCAATGCTCAAGTCAAAAAGCCCATTAACACATGTATAATATTCTGATTCGGATTTCCCCTTCTACAAAAAAAACACACACATGCATGCTTTTTGTAATTTGTCTGCAAAATTCTGTTCACCTTCTCCATTTTGACAGATGACTCAAATCACACATTGCACCTTTGTAATTTTTGATAGACTTTTCCAAGCTCAAAAAAATGCAACAATTTCTACTCCAAGGAATCAAAAAATTTCTACCTGTACTTAAAAATATAGGAAATGGAATTAAATGGACAGAACCTCATCAAGCTCCGTGTTAACTCAGACTCTGTTTTCTGTTTGTAAAAACCTCTTTACAAGTATTTTTAAAAGAGTGTAGATTGTAGATAATCGATTTTGAAAAGTTCAAAACCAAAAGGAAAGCGGGCGTTTGGTGTTGGATGTTGGGTGTGTAACAAGTTATGTGGTTGAGTTGATGGCTTCTTCTGAGAATGTCAAGAGGAAATCCATAATAAGAATATTTGTGGGTTTCAAATCCTGGCTTAGGCCTCTTTCTATCTATATCTATCTTTCTCCATGTAGTATAACATGTACATTGTACATTGTACAATGTACAATGTACAGTGTACACATAGGTATATTTATAGGTTGCGGATGCTTTATGCTATGTAAATTGTAATAAATAAAATCTCAAGGATGAGAGCTCAGGAGAATTGAAGATAACTCTACTCTCTTTTCTACTCTTAACAGTAGAGTGTAGAGTCTACAGTATATCTACATTTAAGACGGGGAATTGAGAATTGAGGATGGAGAATCCACAGTTTTCCACCAGGCTGAATGCTGCTGGAATGGTGTAAAAGATGGAAACGATAGAAAAGGAGGGGAGAAGTCTCCTGAATGAAATATACCGGGACATGGTACACTGTGTATTGTACATTGTATATCCAATATCAAATTCTCTTGTACCTTATACATATAAAAGGAAGGAAAAACCTGTATCTTCACCTCTGTACAATCTACAATGTATAATGTATTATATATATTGTATTTGGAAAGTGGAAGAGGACCAACACGAGGACAAGATGAGAACCGATAGAGACAGACCAGACCAGACTAACTCAGGCCAGGCCTGGCCAAGCAAAGCTAGACTAAGAGTAGAAGTGGAAAGAAGAATCGGAGGATGGGAAATTCTGATACTGGCAGCACAAGCACAAGCACTTGCACACTTACACTTACATAAGAGGATCTAATAGGAAAAATAGGAAAAGTATAAAGGGGATTGGCATATTGGAAGAGAAAGGAAAAGGAAAAGGAGAAAGAGGAGAAGAAAAAGGAGGAGGAATGGAGATGGAGATGGAGATGGAGATGGAGACAGTAACAGAAACCGAAACCGAAACAGAGAAATGGAATCACATTGCCCATCAGCTATATGTATACTGTATACTATATACGTATACGTAAAGTATAAGAACCCTGAGAAAGAGTAAAGAGAAGACAGAGATACTTGTACAATATACAATATACATTTTACATTATAGAATAGAATGGTATGGTATGGTATGGAATGGATGGGAGAAAATGTATCTATGAGGAGAGGAAAACAGGGAAACGTGGATCTTTTTTGGCTGGAATTCTGTGCAAATAATTCACAAAAACTATCGGACCTTTGATAGGACGACATAGCAAATAAATCACTAGCCGCAAAATTGTTCCTTGTCTGGAGATTCTTGAGAAAAGATCAGCCTGCAAGATACTAGAAACTAGAAACTAGAAATTGCAGAGCATTCCCTCTCCTTCTTTCTTTCTTTCTTTTTACAATTCCTTTAAGTATAAGGACGACGCTTTCTCTTACTCTCAAAACGATTCCACTCAATTCCATCCATCTATCTATCTACAGTACATATGTACATTGTACAAGCATCACAAGTAAAAGTGAAAGTACTACACTTGCACAATATACAACCGTCAGCTTCAAGTACATATACCGAAACCGATACCGATTCCAATACCAAGAGAAAAATGTATGTACATACATGATCGTTGAATTTCCTCAAATATCATTTCCGTAGTGTCTAACTGATTCGTCCCCAATATTTTTCTTCTGCTGATAAAATTTCACATTTTTAATTGTAATACTTTACTTGAACACTTGAAGACCTTGGAGAGAAAATCTCTAGAAAAAGAATCTTGTTTATTTTCAAATTTAAATTATAAAGATAGATCAAATGTAGACCAAAAAAATCAACTACGTTTGGCTTGATAAGAATCAAAGTAAAAAATCCAAAAATCTAAAAATATCCCAGCAAAGTGTTTTTTTCTTCAAAAACAGGAAATAAATTATTTACTTTTCATCTTTCATCATTTTTGTCCCAATTTTGTCTCACTTTTCATTCTAAAAATAACAAGCTAACGTTTATCTTATACACAATTTATAACTTAACTTTGCCTTATTTTTTTCTATTTCCAATTTCCAAGTCAGTGTACAGTGTACACTGTACAGCTTAAATGGACATTTGCACATGGCAGTATTCAAAAACTTGCTGAAGGTGAATTTTCGTTTCTACCCTGATTAAAAAGTCCCTGAATGAGAAACTATAAAATAAAGTATGAAAGTACACCAAAACTAAAACTATATTGTATTAAATTATAGGAAGCACGCAACACCAAACACAAAACACCAAACATCAGCGAGTATTTCAGAATCGAAAATCGAAATGTAACAAAGGACTCACCTTTTGCCGTTTCTGTTTTGTTTTTGTTTCATTTACTACACGTTCTTAGATAAACGGTAAATATTGAACAGGTATAGTGAGCAAAGGAAGTCAGTGATTTAGAAAATTATTATCTACGTCCAAAAAGCCTCCAAATCAACACTCTTCCTACAGAAACTCTACAACTAAACTAAAATATGCATGGTCAAAGTGTACAGATGTACAGCGTACAATGTACAATGTGCATGTAAAACAAAATAAGAAGGAGCATCTTGCCCTCGATTTCACAAATATGAAAATTATACACTTTAGGTACTTTTGGCTCTTTACTCTTAAACTATCATCATCATCATCCTGATTGACCGTGTTTTTACATTATTCTCACCATATTGTCCAATCAAGAAAATATAGGACAAAAAGATTGTTCAGAGTTCAAAGTAACTACTGGTAACAATAGTAATGTCAATAGTTTTTGTCCTAAATAGGAAAAACGGGAAATCAATAAACAATTTTATCTCCTTTTCCCTCTTTTACTTTTACAAGTATATAAGAAAGAAAATAGCGCATACTTGTTATATGTACAATGTACAATGTGCAGTATACAGTATGATTTGCTTGTAAAAATCAAATTAAAGTGTTTATGATGTTGGTGAAAGTGGAAAGTATGAAAAGTAAAAGTAATGGTGACGGGGGTAATTTTTATGTTCTTCCCCTTAACTCTGACGTTTATTTCTCCATGTAATAATTATCAAGTGACAAATTGAGGATTGAGCCGAGTAAGGAGTAAAGGGCACAAGATAAATAGACAAAATTCAGGAATAAAACACACTTCTAGTTCCCATTCTCCAGTATCCAGTATCCAGTCTCTACATTCTAGATTCTACATGTATGTATCCGCTACTCTCTACAGTCAATGTATCTATCTATCTATGTACAAGGAGACAAAGAAGCAGAAGAAGAAGAAGTGTTGAATAGAGAAAAGAGAGAAACTAAAAAGGGAAAGAGAGAGAGAGCTACAAAGAAAAAGAAAGAAGAACTAGAACTACAATTTAGAAGAATGAGTATGAGAATGAGACAGATACATTTAGAATCTAGAATCTAGAAACTTTGCTTTTACTGTGAATCCTGAGGCCATTTAGAGCCTTTCAGTGTTTCAATGTTACGCAGTCAGTTGAACTGAAGAGAAGAGAGAACAGAGAACAGAGTTGAGACGAGTTGAGTAAGATGTGAATGTTTCCTGAGAAAGTTGTCCGGCTACTTAATATATAAAACGGATTCATCCTTGTTGGATTCTTAGCTTGTTGGATATGCTCATCCACATACTCAAATCTCAAATCTATTCTTGTTTCTTTTGCTATGGTCCTTGCTCTGTTTTCCCCTCTTGCTGTTGAAATGGAGGAAAAAGAAAGAAAATGTCAGATAAGTTTCATCCACATCCACATCCACATACATGAATGCTCCATAGTTATTTATACAATTGTGAGTGCATTATAGGAAAATTTAGCGACTGTGGAGTAAAATTTTGATTCTGGATCCTCAACTCTCAACTCTCGGCTCTCGATGAAAAGTCCGACTCGGAATTCAACTCCAACTCCAAGTCCAACTTTGTAATATATTTTATGTGCATATTCAAATCCTAATCGTATTTTTCTCGGAGGCTCGGAGGCTCATTGTCAAACTATGTACAAGTTGACACATACGGCTTATAATTTGAATGTATGGGCTATTATTCCACAAAGGGAAAAGGAATGGGCGTCAAAAGTTTTTGTCTAACAGTTGCAACTAGTAGAGTCTCCATTTTCCATTCTAGTATAGAGATTCCAGAGTCTAGTAACAATAAGATTTAGTAAAGTCAAGTCCTAAATGTAAAAATAGTACTTTGTTGTTGCGTTCACCATCTCCAATCTTTAATCTCCAAGCTCCACACTCCACGATCAACATTTAGCATTTAACATTTAGCATCTAACATTCACAATAACATTACTACAGATTAAAGATTACAGATATTCCTATTCCTATGGTAATAGTCTTTTAATCATGAATCATGAATTTCAGAGGAGGAATCTGTAAATATCTATTTGTAGATATTTGTAGATAAAAGTGCGATGAACTACCAATCAAGAGATTTTCCACTAGTATTTTTTTCCCTTAATTTTTTTCAACAAGACAAGCAAGAGACAAACTAGACGATTTAGAGGAAGAAGCTGGAATCGGAGTAGGAGGAGAATCATGATCTCCGCCCAGGATGATGCTGCTGTAATAAATCCAATTTGTTTTAAGTTAACTTTGTTCTATTTTCTACTGTTCTCTTTTGGTCTGTTACAAGTTGTAAGTATGAAGGAGATAATGCGAATAGGACTAGAAATAAGAAGAGGAAAATGAAATGAAAAGGGAGATGAAGATGAAGAGGACGTTTGGCCTTTCTTCCCAGTTCCCAGTTCCTTGTTCCTATAGTTCCTATTTCCCTATCCCCAGTTTCTCCATAAAGATGATTGTTCTTCTTGTTCACATCCTTCTTTGCTCACATCAATGCTCTTTACCATCCATTATAACAAGTCTTGGCCATTCTTTTCTATTTCTATTTCATTCGTGTAGATTGTGGATGTGGATCTGGATAAGTATATGTAATAGAGAATTCAGAATCATTTTTGTATCATGGAATACTAATATAGAAGAGTATGTACAATGAACAATGTACAATGTACAGGGATTCACTTTTCAGGGAAATTTTTAATGGATTTCTAGTTTTACTGTAGTTTTCGGGGTTCAAAACATGACTGTCTGTTCCATTCCTCCTTTGGACTTTAGTTTCTTTCTGTTTCAGTTCAGAACTCAGATGAGAGTGACTCGTGTACAGTGTACAGTGTACACTATACACGAGGCATTCCCTTATTTTATTATTTGGAAGAAAAATGTATGAGGAACTTAAAATGGAGAGGACAGCTAGAAAGAGGAGAGAAGAGAATGAAGAAAGTACAGAGAACAGAGAACAGAGAACAGACGGTAGAAGGCAGAGACGGGCTGTCATGAGGGAGAAAATACAGAGAAATTCTTTGTGGGGCAAATCATTCTTTCTTTAACTACTCTATTCTCCATTCTCCGTTTTCCAGTCTCAAGTCTCCAGTTTCCATACCATCGTCCATTTAACTACCTAAACTTGTAGACAAGTTTTTTCTTTCCCTCTCTTTTTCTCTCTCTCTCCCTCTCTCTCTTTCGCCCGTCATCGTCCTTGTCCTCCACTTTGTCTTCGTCGTCGTCCATGTCCATGTCGCTTCTCCTTTTTTCCAAGCTTCCCTCTTTACATTTTCACTAGTCAAGTTGTTGTTGTTCTCAAAGTAGTAGTAGTAGTAGTAGAGGAAGAAGCATTAGTACTTACCCTGAGCTTGGGGTTCCTCAATAGTTGTACTCGTACTCTTTACTCCTATTCGTATTCGTACTAGTAGTCGTAGTTTGTTGTAAACAAGTCGACTCGCCCGGTCGTAATCTAAAGTTAACTCATACTAAATCGGATCACAACTCACAACTCACTTACGAGCAAAATATTGTTGCAACTCACTTTGCATTAGCTCATATATTTTTCTATGCGTTTATCTCTTTTTCTTCGGCTCCTCTTCTTCTTCTTACGTGTATCTATATTCTAGACTCTAGACTCTGGATTCTAGAATCTAGAATCTAGAATCTCCTAAATGGTGACTTGGGAAGTTTTCAAAGCACTTTTTCTCCCAGGAAAAAGAAGTGAAAAAGTGGGAGAAGGAGCAGGGAAAAAACTACTCTGAGGAAAGAGCCCATTTAGGGAAAGGCAAAGGCGTAGCTGTAATTCATTCATTATGTTTTCATTTGTGTATGTGTAATGTGCCCATGTATACGTATTCATACTCGTACTCGTATTTGTACTCGTAGTCGTAGTCGTACACCCAAGTCGTAGCAGACAGGGAAAAATACTGTGAAAGAGAGAGAGAGAGAGAAAAAAAAGAGAGGGTGAAAGCAAAAGTGAAAGTAAAAGTAAAAGTGGTAAAAGCTAAGCTGGAGCTGGAAAATTCTGTCTGACGTAAATTGAACAACGTAAACACTTATCTAGAATTATTACATATTTCCAAATAAAATTCTAATGAATGCATCAGCATAAAAAGCTCTCTCCTTCACTAAAAATTTATCTTGTCCCCCTATCCTTCCTCCTGTTTTTTTCAAGTCTATTCTACTGTACCAACAACAACAACACCAGTCACCAGTTCCAGTACTCGAGTAGATCCATGGCTCTTCTCTTTTCTTCAAAATGATACTCACAGTGATACTCATATTCATACGACACAATGGGCTATGGCAAAAAAGGAGACGGGGAAAAGTTACTTTCACCAGCAATAATCTTTAAACTTGGACAAAATAATAATAACAGTTATAGTAATAGTAATAGGAAATAAGAAAATATGCCCCATCCACTTTCACTCGTACTCTTGTACTTTCACTTACAACAACACACCATGTTTATCATCATCCTTTTTTCATCAGCTCACACTTACAAACTCACAAACTTACAAACTTACACGTTATACATTTTACACTGTACTTTGTACTTTGTACTGTGTATTTTGTATTTTGTTGCCCGTTCCATATTCTGATTATTATATTAAGTGTAGATAGACGGAGCTGGAGCGATGATTATCGAAGACACTTTCCTCTCCTTTCCTAGGCTTGTCTTGGCTTCCGCTTTCCTCTTCTTCCTTTTCCCTTATGATCACAATGACAATGACAACGAGAACGACAATGACAATGACAGTGAAAATGAAAATGACTATAGCCAAGCTTATTGCACAAGCACAAGCTCACTACTCACTCCATCGTCAGACGAAAAAGAACGTCATTCTTGATTCTACTTTACAGTATTCATTTTGATACTCGTAAAGTGGGAGTAAAAGTAAAAGTAAATTGCCGATTATACTATCTACCTTCTCCAGTGTACTGTGCTCCAGCACACGGCCCGAATGTTGGCTTGGTTTGTTTGGCTACAGGTGAAATGACGTGCAGGAAAAGCCATGACGTGTACACTGTACACAGCATACAGTATGCATAATGAAACTAGTCAGTCACTCATACTCATATTCATGGAAATATACGGAAATTTGTACGTCTAACGACAAGTTTAACTCTGTGCCTACTATATATTTTTTTCTAAAAAATATGAGGAAGAGAGACAGAAAGTTTGCACCGGCTGCGTTTACTTCCATTTTCCCTTTCTTTTCTTTTCCTTCAAGTGGAAATGGTTCGCAAATTTTTTCTTGATGGTGCGAGTGAAAATTATATGGGATATTACTTACACTGGAGCGGAGTAGTGAGAAGTGAGAATAGAAGGAAAGTCTAGGTACAAGTGTAGGGCCTCAGTATCTATAAATATCAGTACATGGATGGAAAATGTATATGACATAAATGTAGATGTAAGTATGCAGAATTTAGAATGTAAAAGTAGAGACTGGAGGAAGAGAATAATTCATGATATCTTTACCCATCAACATACAAATGGAGTCTATTTGCCTACCAGAAGCGTCCTCATAAAATATCCCATTCTTCTCATATTTTCATTTTTATAGCACTTTTAGATAGATGTACCATTGTACCATCCAACATGTAGCATCTACCAGCTACCATCTACAGTCTACACTCTACAATGTACATGTTCCATTTTTGATACTATTTTTCTACACCCCACCCAAAGTCGACTTTCGACTTCGACTCCCCGCACCTCCTCATATTTGTTTGCCTTTTTTCTTTTTCTTCAGTTTGTGGTTCTACTGTCTTCCACCATGCACCAGCCATCAGCCGTCAGCATACAAAGTTTAGTTTGTAATATAGATAGATACTAGATACAGTTGTTATTCATCACCATATTTCCATTTCTATTTCGTATAATGATATCCAACCATGTTTTCCCTATCGTTTGGGACTATGATGACTTGGATTCTCATGCTGATTCCAATCCTGATTTCCATTTCCCGTTCTCCAATATCTAATATCCATAGTCATATCAATAGTGATATCGATATCGATAGCGATAACAATATAAATATATGTATTCCGTATTCAGTATAGATTCTGAATGCATACAATCTTACAAAATACATGAAAGAAAGCTGGAGTCGTCAAGCACAACTTTTTTCCTCTCAAAGTTTCCTCATACAAGTTGTTTCACACTCCATTACATCCGGCTCTACATTCTACATTCTACATTCAACATTCAACTTTTTCACCATGGTGCACTCTGGTTCTGGCGGTACTCTGCACCGTCAAAACAAATACACTTTTTCCACCCAATTTCAAAAAACAGAGAAGAAAAACTTCTTACATTTTATCATATCATGTTCTGGATTTTAATAAGAAAAACATAAAAACTTCCCCACATTCCCCATGCACCATCCACGTAATACTACAAGAAAAGTGTAAAGAGTAAAGTAAAAAAATAGCACAGTAAAGTAGGGGTAAATGCGGTTGTTTTTGATTTGAAATTTGACTTTGACTTTGAATTCAAATTTGTACCTGAGTGAATTATTCCACCGTTTCAAAAATTAAAGAGTCATAAATGTTTTGGCGTATTCAAAACCATCAAAAAATTGAAATGGGAAATGTGAAATGAAGACTTGTGTGTACAGTAAGTATAAAACATGATACGTAATTGGATTGGAAACAGGTTCAGGGACTTTTAGCCCAGTCGTAGTCGTAGTCGTAAAAAATCCTGTTATGACTTTTAGAAGCAACAGTATACAAAATACATAACTACAGAAAAACAAATACACAAATGTACAATGTACTCTAGACATGAGACAACAGACAGACAACGGCACCTTTTCTTGATGTTTCTACTAAAATTTGCAAGGGTAAAGCTTCTTTCCTAATAAAACAGGAAGAGAATTTCACAGTATACTTTACAAAGAGCAGTACTGGGTTGGGTTGGGTTTTGGCTGGGTTTAGTCGGATTGGATTGGTTTGGGTACATTCAACAGTAAGGGAAGAAAGGAGAAGAATGAACGTGCGAATGTGTGTGGTGTACAGAGTACAGCGAGAAAGAAAGGCAGAGTTTGGTTGTAATTCTTCCTCAAGAAGAAGGAGAAGAAGAAAAAACAAGTTGTAGCGGTAGTTATAGTTGTAGCTTCTTTTTCTTATTAGGCATCTAGCATGAATATGTAAAAAGAAACAGAGAAAGAACGGAGGATGGAGGAGAGAAAAGTAAAAGTAGAGAGAGAAGCGTACATGAAAGTTGAATGAGTTGGAGGCACTTAAAGTTCTTTTGTGCCCTTTTTCTAACTAGAAAATTTACTAGCCATGTATTGTATACTATTGTATTGTCAAGCTGTTCTAGCTTCTCTACTTTTCTTCTTCTTCTTCTGTCTCTTTTTCTCAAGTTGTCTGTGTACTGTGTACAGTGTATATGTACAAAGAAAACGAAACACGTTCCGCTAGGAATTCAAAAACTGTTCACTGCTCACTCTACACACAAAAACTACACTTGTTCACTGTTCACTCCTCTCTCTTTCTTCTGGATATGCATGCACATGCAGTTTTACATTCCAAATATTCTGCATAGAATCTCCCTCACTTTTTCTCACACTACAAGTACAGTAGTAAGGCTACTTGCAACTTATGCAAATAACTATGCGTACTTTTATACGAGTGTTCCATTACTTTGTAAAAAATACACACTACACACTACACAGAATAAACTGTATACAGCATACAAAGGATGTATCCTTCAAAGGAGCAAGTTGTAGAAAAGAAGTATAGTGGATGCAGTCAAGCCAAAACCAAGTCAACTTTATACAATTCAGTGTACAGTATACTGTTTACATGAGATGTAGAATGTAGAATTTAGATAGTTAGTAGTGAACACACGAACTCAGTTGCAGTATTTATATGCATTATACAGGCATACATCTTCATCAGTACATGGAAATACAAACATGTATGAACTTATAGATGTACAATGTTCAAAGTACAGTTGTATTATGAATGAAGGGAATTTTCCAAGTATTTCAAGAAAAAGACAATGGTAATGACAGTAGTAGTAGTAGTAGTAGTAGTAGTAGTAGTAGTAATGGTACTGTGGTATGGTTTGGTATGCTTTGGTACTGGCAATGAAAATGAAAACTGGAATGGGAATGGGAATCGTACTGAAAATGGATGAAAGAACGGCAACTCCTTTCAAGCCTGTTGATATCACATCATGAGGGAGAACGAGACAGAGAAAGAAGAGAAGAGAAGGAGAAAATGGGAACGAGTCAAGAGATATCCAAACCCGCAGCACCAACTCCTTTTTCTTTCTTTCCAGTTTTCTTTGCAATTTTCAAAACTGTAAAGAGAGAGAGACAGAGAAAGAAAGAGACGACTCAAAATTTTCTCTCTCTTATTCCCTATCTTCTTTTACTCGCTTGTTCACTCACTCACTCACTCCTTCACTCCTCCATTCATTCACTGTAGTACTGTAGTATACAGAAAAAGGCCGCACCCGTTCCAACCGTCCCTCTCACTTTCATTCCAAATACTCATACACTGATATATGAAATGTGCATGTAGTCACATTACCTATTGTGTTTCATTCTTTATACCTATATCTATGAGTGTATCTAGAATCTAACGAGTTTCTTGGTCGTTTGTTCATTGTACATTGTACACACTCTACTTCATTTTACATGGGAAAAGTAGTCAAAACTATGCCTTTGGACTAAAGAAATGTAGATGTACAGATAGAGATGAGGGTGGAAACGAAAGGAGTGCAACAGTCTTTTTCCGTATATTCTGCATTCTGCACCACCGACTGTAAATGTAAAAGTTGTGCTAATACTATATACTTGATTCGAGATTCTATATTCGAGATTCTAGATACAAATTGTAGATATATGGATGCATGATATGTAGCCTACTTTCTTTCTGAGTTGGTGTTGTTGTTGTTGTGGGATTTCCTTTCAAAATTAATATATTCCGTGTATTCTTTGACGAGGTAAAATATACAACAAAGCACAGCTTGCCATGCCATATCAAAGCATAGCATAGGATTTTATGGCATGTGATGTGAAAGAGGAGGAGGACGAGACAGGAAGACACCAGTAGAATTCTCATACACTCTCCTTCTCCGTCTCATATACCATATACCATATACATCATTAGTATCAGTCCGCCAACCCACTGCAGAGCTTAGCTTAAATACAGCAACAGAAGAAGAAGAAGACGAGGAGAAAGAAAGAAAATTCACATTAAAATGCTACACCCGGGTCAGACTTGAGACTTTGGGTTTGGTATTCGGTAGTCAGTCAGCCTTTCACTCCTTCACTCCTTCACTCAGTTTCAAGCTGATTGTGAATGTCTGTTTCTCTCCACATATTTCTCTTGTTGGCAGCCAGCAGAATGATTTCCCTGTGTATATTTAATAGATTTTCCTACAATATGCATAACATATTTAGCACGTATATGAGTACATGAGTGAATGAGTGCATGAACAACCAGTACAAATACAACTACAAGTACAGAAAGGATATAATGTAGAATGTATTATGTATAATTTACGTGGCACATGGTTCATGGTTCATGATTTGTTTGTACTTTGCTCAATTTAGTATACACGGAAAGGTATACAGGAGTATTTGTATTTAGTAGTCGTCTTCCTCTTCTTCTTCTTCTTCTTCTTCTTCTTGAATGTGTATTAAAAAGCTTCCTTAGATTCTTCATTTCCTCTGACTTACTTATTTTACTTTGAACTCTGCAAGTCTACAATCTAGTGTCTAGTATGTAGTGTGTACTCGTACGTGAGTGTGTACATTTTCTCTCCATGAAATGAAATGAAATAAAGGGTGTCGACCACAGAGAATGAGTAAATAACGGATAAAAGCAAAGCAACAGACAATGAGTGAGTGAGGAAGACACATGCAACATATACAACATACAGTATACAACAGCTCAGAGTGTAATATTATGAGATGTGTACACTGTACATTGTACATTCATTCCTTTACTCATTCATTCATCCATCCATCCACTCGTTCATCTACGTATCCAACATCCACAAGCTTGAAGCAACTCACCATCCAAATCCAGAACCAGAAACAGAACCAGCTTCAAAACCAGCCCGAGTATTTAGTATTTTTGTCGACAGCCCAAGTTTCTTGAATATTTGAGTAAAGTGGAAGTGGGAAGGAACAAACGAATAGGGAAAAAGGAAAAAGAAACACAGAGTCAAGTTTACTTACTTACGAGCACTCAAGCTCTTACTTTGTACGTTGTACTTGCACTCGTGCTCGTGCTTGCACTACCGTACAGTGGATATGAAAGACGAGGGACAAGAAGAAAAAAGACGAGATCCAGAACCAGATCCACATGCAGATAAATTCATAGAAATGCAGAATGTAGAGAGTAGAAAGTAGAATGTGGAAATGTGGAAATGCACAAGTGTAGAAATAAAGAAAGAGGGAAGGCGGAGTTCCATTGCATATGCATGACTTACACCGAAAGAAAAAGCGAGAAAAGGAGAAAGAGAAGAAAAAAAAGGAAGCGAGATGAAATGAAAGCGTACGCTCCTCTATTAAAATACATAAAATACACAGTTTACAGTTTCGTGTGTGTGTGTGTTAGTGTTAGTTTCTGCTTCTGTGTTGAGGGAGCACAGACGGAATACGGAAATATATCCGTAGGAGTTTTTTTTTGCATAGCAAAGGATGACTACGAGGCGAGACGGCAAAGACAGAAAGAAGAAATAGGAATAGATGTAGACAGAGAAAGTGGAGGAGAAGGAGATGAAGATGAAGAAGAAGTAGACTTTCTGTAAAGGCAAAGGCAAAGGGAAAAGTAAAGTAAAAGGAAAAGCAAACCATTCCACAGCACACACTCTGACTCTGCTATTCCATTGAAGCTTCTCTTCAATTTACAGAATAATTTGCATAATGAGCATACACCACTAACGAGGCCACATTTATTCAAGATACATTAAAACAGGAAGGAATCTCTAGAGTGCTACGTCAACTCAACTCTTCTCTTCTCCACTCCAGTCTCAACTTGGGCCTGGTCCCTCATAGCTTCTACATTCTACAATCACCAAACTCTGCTTCATTTTACTTTGTTCAACTCCAATCCGAATCTCTATGTGGATATTTTGTATAAACTTGGCTTCAATGTTTCCGCGTGTCTATATCTGTTCGTTCCTCTCTCACTCTCTCTCTCATTGCCTATTCATCTTTTATTCAAGTTTAACTGTATTTATAAAGTCATTTACGCGGGATTTGTATGAGATACATAATACATAATATATATTACAGAGCCACGTCCTACATTATACATACACACGAACCAACAAGTATGACGAGTACACAAGATACACAATACAGAGTCAACTTGAGACTTGAGAACTTGAGAGATTCAACATTCATCAGGTATTTTCCACCCGTATAATACGAATATATTTCTGCGTCCTCTCTCCTCTCTTTCCTTTGCTCTTGACGCTCCTCCACAATCTAACATCTAACATCTAGAATCTACAATCTTGAATGTAGAATGCAGAATCCAGAATGTCCTCATCCTCCTCTCAATTCAATATCCCTCCTCCTCTTACTTTGTACTTTGTACAAACCATTTTGTCTCGTCAGTTGTTATCTCTGTTTGTGTTGGTAGATTGTAGATTGTAGATATTTTTAGTATGTACTATATAACACATTATTATCATAAGTAGGTTGCAACAATATTATATGAAACCGAGTAACGAGTATGAGACAAGCAGATGTGGATTTGGATGTTGGGATGACTTTGAATTACGGAGACGGATGCTGTTGGTGATGCTACCGTTGTCTGTTGCTTTCACTGTCATCTTTTTTTGCCTTATGCTTTATACACGTGAAGTATGAAGTAATGGTGGTTCTAAGTTGATCTAAGTAGATATAAAGGCCTGAAATATTTACCAATACGTCAAAGATGGATTTTTTGGATTCTTTTTCTGGGGAATCAGGAATCAGAGCGAGACAAAAAAAAAGTAGGAGAAATGTGATTGTGACAGGGGAAGGAAAATGACAGAGAGAGAGGGAGACAGATGACTGTGACTTAGGCAAATAATAAGAGAAAAAGTTGTAATAATAACCCCTCAGGAATTTTGTGTTTCTTTCCCCGTGTTGGAGTAGACATGCTTTATCTATCACACAACACACAAATAATCCAACGCTGAATCATCCAAACCAAAGGCAGTACAAAGTACAGAAGATAAAAAGAACTATAGTTCCTTGCTTTGATGAAGCCAAAGCCAAAGTCATTGCCAATGCCAATACCAAAGCAAAGGGGAAAATATGACATTGTTTCAACTTTTTTTCTGACTTTTCCTTTCATCTTTGCTGCTTCAAAGTCAAAATATACGGTACTTTATACAAAAACTTATGCTACTAATACAGAAGATCCAAGTTTTGAAACTTAAAATCTGAAAGCTTGCTTGGACTTCAAAGTTTAGAGATAATAATAATAATTATTGTAGTTGTTATTTTTAATTGAAATAAAGAAGCTTTTCTTTTGTAAAAATGTGTCTTTGGATTTGTTTTTAATCTCATACGGAAAATTCATTTATGTAACACAAAAAATACCAAAAAAATGTCAACTTTTTGAAAAGATTGAAGACACTGAAACTAATAATGTTTAGGATTAAAATGATTTGGCATTTGGAATTTGGAAGAATCAATTGATAACTGATGAATTCCAACAAGACATAAAATATAAATAGCTATATTTTATTTTTTAGCAACAAATATCGTACATGGGTTATGTGTATCTATCATCATTGGCATCAGATTTAGATTTAGATTTGGTTTTGGATTCAGATTCCCTCAGAGTTTCTTGATACTAAAGTTTTTGTTTGCTACCTCTGTCTAAGATAGGAGACAGATATTATACATAAGCCTTTACATTGGGTTAGAAAAAGAATCAGAATCAGAACCAGAATCAGGATGAGGATCAGCATCATCATCAGAAGCATCATGATCATCATTTTTGTCGTTGTCGTTCTCCTTCTTCTTCTCGCTCTCGCTTTCCTTCTTGTTGTCGTTGTCGTTGTCGTGCAATAAATAGAATTGACATTTTGTAAAATTGAGTGAGATAATAAGCAACATGTTTGAAGGAAAGAGGAGAAAATTTTTGGGGAGAGAGAGAAAGAGAAAAAGAGAGAGAAAGCATGGGCTTACTGGTGAATCCATGCCAGGAATACAAAACACCTTTAATACATGGTTATTCCACTCTCAAGTCTACTTCTTCATCCGTAAATGCTGCCTCTGCCAAATCCCTATAGATTCTCAAACTACACAGACAACATATACCCATGTATAATATATCTACAAACTACAAACACACACGCTAAACTCTAAACTCTACTCTCTACTCTCTAGATTGTAGATGGTAGATTGTAGATTCTAAACCATCTCTTTTATACCTCCAATGTTCTGCTTCTGTTCAAATTCTCCACTTCTCCACACAGTTCCCCAGAAAATACATGCACAATATACAAGTTACAGAGCATAGCGGAGAAATAGAGAATTCCCAGAGAGTTGAGAGAAGCTCTAGTTCCAGTAGGATACTTGCAGTTCTAGCCTTTACCGTAGATAGTAGAAAGTAGATAGTTTGGTAGTACAAAACAAAATCATACATAATTCAACACTAAGGATCAATTGTTTGAAATCTGCTTCTCTCCTTTCCCAGGCCCTAAATGTACCTACAACCTGCAACCTCCAAGCTACAAACTACAATGTACAGAATGCACAGTATACAGAATTTAGATGGTACATATGGGAAATGTGAAATGCGTTTGGCCGTGTAGCAAAATTTTATAATGTGGAATGTACAACGCAGATACACTTACACCTACACAGTACATCCTACAATGCAATTCACGTATGCATTCCAGTGTCTGTTCTCTGTTGTCCTGCTACGTATGATTTCAAGAGGCTCCTCAATCTTCGTTCAGTGGTTCTAGATTCTAGATTCTAGTTTCTAGATTGCATTCTGTTGTGTTGTATTCCTCCTACAATTTTTTCCATAGACAATTTTACACTTGGCCGAGATGGGACAGAGGAGGAATTGAGAGAATTGTTGGAATTGCGGTGCCGTGTAACGACTTGAATTGAAATCCATTCCTGAACAAAAAAAAATCTTTTGTCCCTTTCCTCTTCTGTCCTCGTACCTTTTCTCTCGTTTTTTTGCCATTTATTGTATTCTACTTTACTGTGCTGTACTGTACTTTTTAGAAGGAAAGTGTGCAACACTTTCACTATCAGTATCAGTATCACTATTGGCATTGGTATTGGTATTCACATAAAAATCCAAGGTTTTATATACATGGTCGAATGGCTCATCCTCGTTTTGGGTTTCTTTAAAATATTTGAAAAACATGTGGGTTTTGGTTTTGGATTGGGGAAAGTCCATGTTCCATGCCTCATGCATACAAGTATCCTCATCCTCTTAATATGAACATTTTTTCTATTGGATTGTGTATTGTATCAATCTGTGGCATTTCCCTCTTTTGGCCATTTTCTTTACATCATTTCCATTGTGTTTTGTATACTGTATACTGTGCATTGTACATTGTACATGATACAGTGAACAACATGTGTGGGCTAAACTCTAGCTTCTTTTATACTGTACCCTATATTGTTGGACAATCCCATGTAAAATAAGACATAAAACTTAAGTAGATTTCCTGATGACGACGCAGAGGAGGACGAGGAGGAAATGACACTGAATGTGTAATATATGCGTAAATTTTCTCTCTCTACTCTTCTACTTGTACTTTCTTAGCTTGACATGACTTTTACTTTTTAGTGTAGGGTTTTTCTTGAGGAGAATTGGAATAGTGCCTACTTATAGGGAAATGTGGAGCTTGAGTAAACAAGGTGTCTTGGTCCTCACTCTTTCTCTTTTACTTTGTATGTGTGTGGATTGTAGATGCTACAAGTTTGAACATTTCTCCTACCCTGTCGATTGCCGAAGCTTCGACATTTGACATTCGAAATTCGACAGTGCTCATGTCCTTCTATCAGCTACTTATATTATATCTATGTATAGTGTATAATGTATACTTTTGTACACTTTTTGTAAATAAGTTTTTGGGAAGTACATGTAGAAAAAAAAGTAGTGGCTGTGGATGTGAATGCGAAAACGAATACGAGTACGAATGAGAATGAGAAGTCGTAGATGAAGTTGGAGGCGAATGTCAATGTGACTGTGTGGGAAAAGGGGGAAAAGGTAGAGGAAAAAAGAGGAGAAGGCACAAGGTAATCTTGTTAGCTCGATATATCTTACGGAATGGAATGGAGAAAAAGTGAAGGAAGGAATGAGATGAGACGTGAGTGTGTAAAAGGTAAAGTTAGAAAGTACCAGAGAGAGAGAGAGAGAGAGAGAGAAAGTGAGAGTGTGAGGAGTTGGAAAATGGGGAGGTGCGATTTAGATTTGTCCTCCTAGAAGATTCCAATGGAACACTCATACTCAAGCTCACACGGGTTACAGGAGACAGGAGGCACAAGCAAGAAAATAGATGGAAAGGCACAAGACACTAGGCAAAAGGCAAGATGGAGAGGAGAGAAATAGAAGAAATGGGTAAAGGAAAGTAAAAGGAAAGGAGTGAGAGCGAGAGAGAAAGAGCGACTCAACTCAGATTTGGACTGACTTGTGCCAGGACCGACGAAAAGTCCAAAGACCGACCTGTAGCATCTTACAAGAATTGATTTTTTGACGACATCACATTACGCTACGTTAGGTTACGTTACATTGGCTGTTTGACTGGCTGGATGGCTAGAGTTCTATTTCGACTTTCGGCTTTCGACTTTCAACGTCCATTTCCGTATGCCATATCCCGCATACTACTCTCACTCAACATGTTTTACTATCTGTATTATAAGCTCACAGATCTAAAGTATAAAGTATAGTATATAGCATATATTATACACTGTATTTGGTACATAAAAGGAAAAGCGGAGAAAGAAAGTTGAACAACTACGGTCGTTCCTTCATTTTACGAGACTTGTCATAAAATGTTCCCTCTCTTTCTCTTGGACTTTTGATCCTTGGATCTTTCCTCCGATCCCTTTCATCATATTAAATATTTAATCATATTAAGTTATTGGGTATGTATTAGTTGTGAAAAATTAATGACAAAGTAATTTATAAATTCTTGAGCATTTACTTTTCAAAAAATATAAACACTTTATTTTATTACCGTTTTCTATTTTCTATGCTGTACTCTGCAATGACGATGACGATGAGAGAAGAGCCACATTTTGTATATCGCCTTACAGAGTAGAATCTAGATTCCAGGATCCATACCGTAGAATTTAGAATGTAGACAGTAGAAAGTAGAAAGGTTGAGTGTTTGGTGTAAAATGTGGAATCTTGTCCGTATAATATAATATATGCCTCGTGTTATGAAAGGAGAATGAATAGCGATGGGAAATAATAAAATGAGACTTCATCTGAAATAAAAGCCTCAAGGGTATTCTAAAATATGGCCGAGTCCATAACATTACATAACACAGCACAAGAAAACGTAGAGGCACTACATCCTCATAATGTATGTATTATGTACTCTGCACTGTGTATATTTTTGAGATATGTTCTATAATTTACAATGTGCTGTAGCCTCTTCATGTTCATGTGTGTACAGTGTACATTGTATCAAAATATCTATAAATATATGGATAGATGCATGCAAATCCGCTGCCCATACATTATAATGTAGGATGTAGGATGTTGAAGCACATCATAAAGAAGTGCGCAAGGAGCGAGACTAATACAAGCCGGCAGATCCGCATGCGAGGAGAGAGCGAGAATTATAAATCAACGTTATCGTTCCATATATACGTGTACACTGTACACTGTACAGCGTACACTACAGAGATACGTACTCTCCCATCATTTGTTGTTGGCAATGGAATTACTTTCAGATCATATCGTCCAAAAAATTATAATAAAAACCATCCCTAAGCCACACAGACTCAAACATTTAAACTCTCTTACCAAAAGCCAAAAGCATCATATTTCCTATAGACATGGCCAAAACTGTACACTGTACACTGTACAGTGTACACTGTCTGCTTGTTTTATATTTGAGCTATGAGCATCTTTACATAGTTTTTTATAATTCCCTTCTCTACTCTTAAAAATTCATGTTCATTTCTGAATTTTCAAGTTTAGGGAAATATGGAAAGTAGAAAAAGATGCAGTAAATTATTTATAGTAGATACTAGACACTAGATACTAGATACCGCATAATTTTTAGGGAAGCACAACTCTAAAGACGTGTGTCGGCTCAAGTTAATTTTATCATATTGTGTATTAAGTGGGAAAGCTTTTTGTTTATTAATTTTCACCTTGTATTATTATTATTATTTCACCTTGAGCATGTATACATTTAATGTTAAAAATAAGAAATGATGCTAATTTTAAAATTCAATATACTTTTGTTATAATCCCGTTTTCGTTTATATCTCTGTTCAAAAACTTGAATGCATAGTATAATTGAGACATTGAGAACTTTGGTTTATCCATACATGAATTAAGTCACATACCTAATACCTATACGTTATACATTATGCATGCATGTGAAAATTGATAGAGTGCACACCCCAAAAACAAACCCAAACCCAAACCATGCATATTTATCTATGTTGACGAGGAAGACGACACGATGACCAAACCAATCCAACCCAAACCAAACTATATCAGACGAGAGAAGGGAAATGTGAAATGAAAAGCCGTTGGAATTGGAACTGGAATTCCAAACTTGATTTATCAGGTAAAATATTCAGAGTCTTGAAGAAGAAATGACAAATGATGGCCATAAATTGTCCACTTGAACGAGTGGCGGAGTTCAATTTACCTCTTCCCTAGAGACAGGGGACCGAGATGACTACACACTACACACACACACACATTCACAGGTTTGCCACCATTCCACCGTCCTCCCGTCCTCTCCACCAGTTTCCTTCTTTATCTGTTATCTGTATTTTATATGAGTTGGAGAGCTGGAGAGAAAATCTCCTATCCAGATTGGGGAAAGGTAAACGGTCTATCTATGTCTATATCTATGCTCTGAAGATATACCTATATAACACATACAAATGGACACATCCACTATCTACCAAAAAATCCAACTCCAACTCCAAATCCAAATCCAATGTCCCAGCAAATATGGACATAAAGTAATTTAGTCACATCCTCTCTCTCTCTCTTGCTCTCCATTGTCTTTCCATTGGACATCTTTTGGTCTGCCCTTTCATTGAAATGGAAACAAAGAGAGCCATTCTCAACGTCCATCTATCTACGCTCCAGTAGCTACATCTCCAGAGAGAGAGAGAGAGAGAGACACAGAGAGAGAGAGAGTCACAGTCACAATCCACAGAATGGAGGACTATCTTCACCGATCAAGCAATGAATAATGGAGAATTTTCTCCCTTCGATTGCCAATCACATTCCAATGAAATGAAAGGCACAAAAAAACCCTCATCCACATCCACATCTGTGCTCTTTCAGATGTGATTCAAAACGCCTGGTAGTTTTCTTTACACTCAAATTTATTTTCCCAAATCCTACATCCTACACTTTTCATTTTATACTTTTATACAACAAGTCAATTCAAATTCAAAACCGAATCAAAAAGTAGAACGAGAGAACAAAAAGCGAAAGGGAAAAATACAGTGTTTTCTTTGGCATAGAATAAAACAAAGGTAAAATAAGATGGAACAAGTGGGATGGCTTGCGGGCATTTGTAGGTTTATTGTCTATTCGTTGTTACCACTGTTGCTTGTTCGTTTGGTCTGTACTCTGTAGTCTGTGTAGTGTGTACTGTGTATTTGAGCTGTGTCTGTCTGTATTCTTTAATTATGGGCCGGGTTAGAATTTGTTACAAAACAGAGGAGAGAAAATAAGTTAAACAAGGAGATTGAAGAAACAACAAAACAAAGAAAAAGAAGAAGAAGAATCAGGAGAAAAGGAATACAGTAGGAGAGAATGTGAATGAGGAGAGAATGAAAGTGTGGCAAAACAAGAGGATAAAAAGAAAGTTGGTCGTTTGCTTTCACTGGCTTGGTTTGGTCTGGTTGAGTTGGGTCTGGTATGATGTGGTGTGGTTTATTTTGTATGGTGTACTGTACCATTGTACTTTCGGATGGCTTCAACTACTTGAATGTGATTGTGTGAGCTTTGCTATGTATACAAAGAGTTAAAGGGGAAAATAGGAGATAGAGACAGAGACAGACTGCTCAATGTATTTGTGTTCTTCTCCTTTCTCCTTCTTTTCTTTCTATTTCTCTCTGCCTCTCTCTTTCTGTGCTGTGTGCTGCAATTGACAATAGAAATGGAGAGAAAAGGGGAAAGAGCAAGAACTGACATATCAAGCTTCTTGTTTGCCTCTTTAGATCCGTTGAGTAAACAGACGAGTTTTTTATCCACACACACACACACATGCACCCAAACACTCACAGACACACAACTAGAACCAGAACCAGAACAAGGACCAGAACCAGCACCATCACCAAACACAGGCACAAAAGCAGAGGAAGAAGACGATAAGACGGAAAGAGGAGAGAGAAACGGAGAACGAGGGAGCAAACCAAAAAGAGTAAAGAGAGATTGCCACGTGCATTTTTACCACTTCACTCGTCCTTTGTATTCTTTATTTGTTCCTCCTCTTTCTTGCTCACAAAATTGCTCAACTTTTGTTCCCTAAAATTTGCTACTTTCCCTTTTCACCTCTCTTCTCTCCTCTCTCTTTCTCTCTCTTTCTCTCTTTCTCTCTTTCTCTCTTTCTCTATCACGATCGAGAGAACTTAACTTTGCTCAACTTGACTTGACTTTCTGTGTAACTCCAGTTGGACTTTGACTTTGACTTCCCCTGCATCCGTTCCAACCTCTTCCATTCTATTGCATTAAACATTCTACTTTCTACAGTACACATTCCACTGAAAATTGTACATTGTACACTGCACATTGTACATATTTCTCACTTTCTTTATACAACTTAGTACTCAATGCATATCCATGCCAATTTCATCCCACTTTATCTTTTATACAAAAGTGCATCTCTATATCTGTGTGCATGAATGTATGTATCTGTAAATCCTCTGTAAATTTCTCATATTTTGCACATAATTTTCGTTTGTATTATTAGCATCTTCAACTTTGTTGCAAATTATCTAAACTAAACTAAACTAAATCTTCTTCTACTAGATTTTTACCTTGGAACTGTGGATGAAGTAAGTATTTGTAAAATTTTCAAAGATGGAGCGGTTTAACAGTACAAAATACAAAGTGGAATGAGCTACAAACTACAAACTACAATATTATTATATATATGGTTAAACGTTATTACATAAACTTGGTATTACATATAAATAGCTTAATCAAGGAGAAGGGGAAAAGATTTTGTCTGTTGCGCTTCTTTTCATCAGAATATTCCGTATTTCGTATTTCCCGATAGCACTTTACTTTATTCCTCATCCTCTATCTT
Organism: Sminthurinus signatus; assembly: GCA_019776565.1. Classification (NCBI taxonomy): domain Eukaryota; kingdom Metazoa; phylum Arthropoda; class Collembola; order Symphypleona; family Katiannidae; genus Sminthurinus; species Sminthurinus signatus. The sequence goes on from JABASP010000400.1 coordinate 44,783, forward strand.
TTCACTATCTTCATCTCTGTATAAGTTGAACTCTATCTCTATCTCCATTTCTTCAGGTCTTCTCTCTCTCTCTACTCTCTACTCTCTAGTCTCCACTCGAGTCTCGAGTCAAATGGAGAGTCTACTTGGTAGTTGGTTGTAGTTCTAGCTGTACTTTTAGTTTTAGCTTTAGGTAGCTTTAGCCATAGTTTCTCTCTGTTTCTCCGTTCCTGCTCCTGTCTCTGGATGTTTGCCAATAAGAGAGGGAAATTCATCGAAAATGAACGAGAATGTCGGGAGAAATTGGAGAAAGAGGAAATGGAAGAGAGAAAGTGTAGATGTGGATTTATACTATATCCATGTATATATTGTATATTGTATATAAGCTAGACTCAACCAAACTCCACTTTGACTTCCACTTTTAGTTCTAGTTCCAGTTCCAGTTCGTGCATCAATGCAAGAGTAAAAGGAGAAATAGTAATGTTTCTCTTTCTCTTGTACTTGTGTACTTGTTCCTTTGGTCTTGGTTTTCGTTTTCGTTTTAGGTCTTAGTCTTGTTCACTCCGTCGTCTTGGTCTTGGTCTTGGTATTGCTCTCCGTCTCAGTCTCCACATTTCCCGCTATTTATATGCAGGCTGCGTGCGAAGGTGAGCACGTTTATCGCTTTTACTTGTAACCCTACAGCAACGCACTGTTGCTGCTGTCTCCTCTTTCTTGTATAGACCAGAACGAGAAGAGCACGAGTACGAGTACGACTCTCGCTTTCTCTTTCTTTCTCTGTCTTCAAAAGATGTAAGTTTCTCTCCAGAACAGAAATAGTACTAGTAAAAAGAGCAAGAAGAGAAAGAGAGAGAGAGAGAATAAAACAAGAAAGTGAGTAAAGAAATGGATAAAAAAATATTCTCTTTCCCCCGCAATTTTCTCTCTCCTCTGCTCTTCTCTTCTGACTATGTCTTGAGTTCTTGAGTCCTCAGCTAAAACAAGGGAGGGAGAGGAGAGGAAACTGTAAAAAGGGAAAACTAACTAAACTGTTCATTCCAACATAGTTTGGTCTCGGTAGCGTCGAGAGTAAAAACACAACGTGCAACTATTACACATGTACATTGTACATGAACGTGTATACAGTGTACAGTGTATTTTGTACTTTTGTTCATGTTTCTTAGTGTGACTTTCTCCTCGGTTTACCTTGCCCGCCGACCAAACACGTAGATGAATGTGCACATTGTAAAGTGTAAAGGCTATGGACTATGGAGTATAAACTAAAGACAGAGATATATGCATATAAAATATAAATACACATGTAAAACATACTCCGTGGAAAATAAAACTATTCTTTCACTACTTCTTTTCTCTTATTATTGGTTAGACTCGTAGAAACGGTCCTGTTCACTGTTTCTGTTTCTTTCTCTGTCTTTGATTCTTCATCACTGTCTCCATCTGTTTCTTCATCTTTTTCCTCTTTTCTCTTTTCTATACAGTTGCTTCAAAATCATTTCAGAATTCAGTTCAAGTTCAAATTGAAGCACCAGCAGAGGAAAGAAGCGGAAGAAGAAAAAGAAACACAAGAAGAAAAAGACGAAACCAAACCAACCCAAGGAGTTTGGGGAGAAGGAAATCATGTAGTCGTTGCAGGTTCATCCTTTATTTTTTACTTTATCCTTCTTTCACTCACTCTCTCTCTCTCTCTTTCTTTCTATTTCTCTGTGTCTGTGTCTATCTTTTCTCTGTCTTTTTGTTATTAGTCTATAGGATAAAATTGGCCAACACCATTTCCATTTGTACTTGTATTCCTGGTATTAGAGAAAATCTAGAAAAAGAAATTTCAAAGGTATACATAAAAACGTATATGGACAAGAAATAAATAGAGAGATTGAGAAAGTTCATTCATGTTCAATGTACATGTGCACATGCACTGTGCACTGTACACTGTACACACGTAACGACAGCATTCATTAGCTAAAATCTTTTTTCAATTCCAGTGATGTGGATTCCATTTTATCCGTTCCATAGGTCGAGTGAGCGAGCGAGTCTGAAATGAAATCTGGAGGGGGGAGAAGAAAATTGAGGGAAAATCCAAAATAAATCCAAATTATATTATATTGTATTACCTTTTTCTGTCTCCCTTCCTTCTTTCTTTCTCCCTTTTCGTCTCTGTCTATACAATAAATGAATTACTATTAAGATGATTTAATTACAGAGTAGAAATTCAAATTGTGTTGAAAGAGAGCCAACAGTGGCACAAATAATTATGTATAATTGTACATTGTACAAACTATCAATATTTTTGAGCTGTGAAATATGGAATGAAAATATATTACATAACATTTACAGTGAGTAATGAATAATGAGATGTTTCTCGCGCTCCCTCTCTCATTACTGATAAATATCAAGGAGTTTGTTCTTTGCTTTGTTGCGATGGGTATCACCATGTTAAAAATTATGACAAACAAAAAGTGTAGCTCTATGAAACTTTATGAATGTTGCATTTTGCATTCCTCTTTGAAAATGAAGTGTGAGTAAACCATGGGGTAATTTTCTCTGTTATTTTAATTATTACGCACCACTCCTCTCTTCTCTCTATTCTCTATTCTATATATTCTGCCACAAAGTGATGAACACTACATTTACCAACACTTGTAATCAATGTATTATGCACAATGCATAATGTACAGTAGAAAGTAGAAAGTATATTTGGTATTTAGTATTCATACCATTTTGAAAAGAGCGATAGACAAGAATGAGAATGAGAAAGGAGGATATTTAAAATGTGTCTCTTTCTCTACTAAGTCGATGACTATGGCTATGGCTATGACTATTATTATAATACTAATAACTATACTAACGGTTGGAAACTAAAGTGGAGAAAGAAACGTTAGTTGCTGTTTAAAGTGACTGGGAACTGGCAACTAGCAACTACCAACACTCACTCTTTATGTCTTTCCTTGTTTTATGCGTTACAGAGTACAGAGTAAAGGGTATAAAGTATAGTGAGAACTAATTAAACTTTAGCGAGCTTCAAAATCTCCCCTTTCCTTGATACTTAAAATCATCCCGGTAAATTTCTTTGCATTCTTAAAAGAATAGGTACACGAGGAGCAATACATACTTGTTCAATGTACACTGCGTAAATAGGAAAGAAAATGCATAACGATGAGGATGAAGTCTCATTGTCACTTTCATTCTCATCCTCATTCTTCCATTCTCGTTGGCATTCTCGTTGTCATTGCCATTGTCATTGTCGTTTGCCTAAGCTTTTCTACTTTTTCTTGACTTAACTCTAGTCATTTCCTCGTTCTCGTCTTCAACTTGGACTCAAAGTGGGAAAAGGAATTTCCACTTCTGAATAAGAAGTGAATGTCTAGTGTCTATCTACATTCACAATGTACATTTTACATTCTACATTCTGCATTCTACACGTAGTTATAGTTTCAACATTCAAGTCTTTTGTGAAGTTGTGAAGAGTCCCGTCATTTCCTACACGTATACTTTCATTCTCATTTCCATTGTCATCAAATTTTTGTCATCACACAGTTTGTCCTGTATATTGTATATGCATGAAATATAAAGGATACAAACAGCTTGAGAATGGTCATCATTTCATTCCGTATTCTAATGGCTTTTCTCCACAAGGGTAATCACAATTAATTGTAAGTGGGCGAGAATGGGGAAGGACAAAGTGACATTGTGTATTGTGTATCAGCACAAAAAAGTAAAAAGTGTCCACGTGTTGATGTTGATATTGATGAGTGTCATCCTTTTAAAAATGCATGAAAGTACGATAATTACTTTCACCATGATCCATGATGATTCACAACTTGTGCCTCGTGTCTCGAGTTTAAATTATGCTATAATACTGAATAAATAATTTATTGGGAAAAGTATCCAAAAAATTATGAGATGATTCAAGTTTTCAAGAATTTACTAATTAGTGAGGAATGAGCAGGTGTTTATTATGGTTTATGGTGTTTTTCCAAAGGTTGAAGATTTTTAAAATTTTGAAAAAGAACGTGGTAAGCATTTTCTTCTCCACCTTTTTAAATGAGGGAAGAGAGAAAGAAGAACAACAAGGAGAGAATGGGATTTATTTTAAAGTGTAAATTGCGGACTTGAGTGTTTGAGTTTAGTATAGAAGGAAAAGGCACAAGAAGAGGGAGAGATGAAGAATAGTTGTAGATGTTGGATGTTCCTGTCGTCGAGTTGAATCTTCAAGTTGAATTTCACTTGTGTATCTTCTTGTTCTGTGCTTATGATAAAGTGCTCCTGTTCCGAGTGTCTTTCCATCTAAATAAATGTTCTTCTTCTGCATACATCCACATTGTGTGGTGTACAATGTACAGTGTACAATATAAATACATGTACATTGTACATCTTTAGATACATGAATACTGTAGTTTTGTCTAGAAGTATGTAGTAGAGAAGTAGTCTGGAGTGTGGAGAAAAGTGTGGCTGTTTCCTTCTGCTAAATTCGGCTGTTGCTGTTGCTGTTACTGGTTGGTTGGATGGTTGAGAATAGTTGGGAGGAAAGACTTCAAGTCCCTAATAAGCACAATAATACGGAACTCACTTCTCCAAACTTTCTAATGACTCTTGATAACATGCAAATTCTCTTCTACTTCTACTACCACTCGTTCTTCGTTCTTCTTCCTCTTCCTCTTCTTCTTCTTCTTCTTACTCTTGTTCTCTGCTGTAAATTGATTTATTAGTCAGCCACCAGACCTTCCATTATTCTCTGACTATTCCTTACGTCAATTTCTTCACTTCATCCTATCCATTCTTCCTCCCTTTATTATTCAGCTCTCCTTCTGTTTCCTTCCCTTCCCGTCCTATGCCCTGCCTTGCCTTGCCTATCTTTGTCTGTGTCTGTGTTTCTTTCCTTCTTTAGAATGAGGAGGAAGAGGAAGAAATCACATAGAGTTTTAACCTATTGCCACCATCATTTTATTTCTCCCGCATCCATGTAATTTCTCAATTCAAATTCTCAGTCTTTGATTCTCAAGTCAGTTTTCACTTCTCAATGCTCAATGCTCAATTCTCAATTCTGGAATCCCAGTGTTCCGTCTCTATAGAAATTCAAATGTAAAGATATCTACTCTCTCCTCATGAAAAGCACACACTCCACACTCAACGCTCAACACTCAACACTCAAATAAAGCCAAGCCACAGGAATAAAGCTTCATAAGCAATCATAAATGTCGGCTGTCGGTTGTCGGCTGCTACTTAAAACTCTCGCCTTTTCCCTTTCCTTCGCCTCCGTCTCCGTCTCCGTCTCAATCTCAGTTTTTCTCTTTCTTTGTATGACTTTTGTCTTTGTCTTCATTTTTCATTCAATTTTTATACAGTGTTGAATGTTGAAGTTACCCTTTTTCTTTTTCACCATATTGGCTTTGGCTTTTCATCACCAAGTATTTTTCCAGAAATTATGCACTTTTGCACTTTTTTAAATCAATAAAAATCATGTGTAAGTTGAACTTTCACAGTTCTAATTCTAAGACTAATGTAAATGAAAATGAATGTTTTAAATCTTTAAAGAAATATTGGCTATTAATTTGTACCTGGTGGAATTTTAATGATCTATAACGTTGTTTCCAATACACTACAAAATTGCTTCAAGTTTTGAATGGTATGGTTCAATTTCACATTTCACACAGACCATATTCCATATGCCATATGTCACATCCAGTATGTGGTGTGGGATATTTATTCACCATGGTAAATTGAAAGTGAAATAGAAAATAACATGGTTGAGGAGCACGTGTGTTTATGGGGAAAGTTTGAGCTTTTCGAGTCACATTTGAGAAAAGCACAAGCGTATTCTAGAGGGATTTAAATCAAGATTTTCGTGGCTTTCTTCATGAAGAGCCCAGGGGATTGAGGAAAGAGGGAAAAGAGAAGGCAGGATTGAAGAATAGGAGGATAGGGAAAGTAGGCAGTAGGCAACCTACATATAAGTATAACACATAACATTCAACGTACACATACAATTTACAGCAATAACAGGAGCTTGAAAGAGAATACTGTGGCATTTTTTCCAGGGGTGACATTTCAAATATTTCACTCAGACTTGTTCTTTTTCTTCACGTTCTGCTCCTTTCATTCTAGTTCTCATGCTCTTGCTTTCTTCTGGTGGAAGTATTATTCAATCTATACGCTATACTTTACACTTTATGCAAGTCTAGTATATATGTGTATATTTGTTTATCTTGTTGTTTTGCTGACATTAGTATCTATACCATCTGTAAGATACTGTATAAAAGATATTTTATATCACACATCACACATACAACATACATGAAGAACCAGAACCTTTGTACAAATAATAGATACATTTGTGCCGAGTTTTCCTTCTGTTCGGTTCTGTTTAGATTTGGATTTGGCTTTAGATTTGAAATCAAAATCAAAACCAAAACCAAACTCAAACTGGAACTGTAACAACTCTGAGCTTAAACTTGAAAGTGAAATAACTGACAACAACAATGTAGAGCTGTGGAATAAGAAACCGAAACCGAAACCGAAGCAGACATAGAAATGGAAATACAGGAGTAGAGGACATTGCATAAGGATGACTGAAAAAAAGAGTGAAGAAAGATACCAAGACGATTCGCCCAGTCGAATACAGTAGACAGTAGAGTTGAGTTGAGACGAGTCGATAGAAAGGAATCGGTATGAGGAAAAGAGTAGAGGAGATAGAAAGAGAAAGAGAAAGAGAGGGAGAGAGAGATGGATTGATGATTGATGCGGCTTGGAGCACCCGCAGGGATTTTAATACCAGTTCAAGGCAACAATAGAATCAAATAAAGGGAGTTCGGAGGGGTTCTATTTGACTTCCCTGCATGCGATCCCAACAAGAAAATATAAAATTGCAAAGCAATTTCTCCCTTTCTCCTTACTCCTCCGCTCCGTCTCATTCTTTGGGTTCATCGTCTTGGGTTTGGTTGTGGGCTTTTTCTACGCCTTTGTACTTTGTACACATACCCATGACAATGTATATTCTAAATTCTACATACATTGTACATTGAACATTTTACGGTTTGAAGTTTGCGTCTCATTCTGGTTCTGATTCTGAATCGTCTTCTTTTAATAATATGTTTTCTTTATCATTTCCAGAGTTTTTATAAAATGTTTTCTTTCTTGCGTTTACTCTTTACTTTGTGCTCAACCTCGGTACTTTCTGTGCGCTCAATCCTCGTGTTTTCTCTTTAGATTTCTCTCAACTTTCAAACTTTCATTTCCAATCTCCCATCTCCCGTCAAAATACAATACAATAAGATTCGGATTCAAACAATATTACATCAAAACGAGGAGCATTATTTTAAATTAATAGCCCATTTTTATCAGACATCCCTCATCCACTCATTCATTCATTCATTCATTCCCTCATAATCTATAGTCTGTACTCTCTATCCTTCTAAATTCTAAACTCACTACTCTCTACGTCATTAACCTCAAATTTTCTGTCAATCCATTCAATCCAGTCCAATCAATTTTCCAGCAATCCATATTTTACTCCAAAATAACAATGTGAAATGAAATGGGAATATTAATACTAGTCGCCCTTCAGTTTTGAATGTTGAAAGTTGAAAGCACTGACAATTGTAAGCAGGCTAAATTTATTTAGGATCTTTACAAGGCAGAGAAGAATTGTATGTGTATGGTAGAGTGAATGATGTGTAAATGGTGGATTGTGGAGTTGGACATTGTACAGCGTGCAGTTGTAATAAACTGTATTAGTTTCGGATGTGGAAACTCCATGACTAAAGTCTATTCTTCTTCCTCTTCGCTCTGGTCGTCATCTCTTAAGGATACACGGACTTTCCTTTGTACAGATATTTTATCCTTGGCGGTTGGTGGAGAGTAGAAAAGTAGTTAAGCGACTAGTCTCCGACATCCGAATCCAACATCCAACATCCGACGTCCGACATTTGGTCATATTGTAGTACAGTAGTAAATTAGTTGCGTTTGAATCCAGAGTTAATCCTCAGCTGGAAATTTATAATGGTTTCATCTTATGTGCATGCAAGTGGTGTGTGGTAGGCTGGTTCTTGAACTTCAAAATCTGGAGTCGAAATCGAAATTCAGTGCGTATTATTAATAGAATCTCTGTATGAGGAAGCCTTTTGTTCAAATATTAAAGGTATTTAAAATTTGAGTGGTTTTATATTAGAAATCATTGAAAAACTTGACCTGTTAAGGATAAAAATCATAGAGTTTTGTTGGGAACTAAGTTTTTGTTTTGGAACTAGACTAAATTTGTGTACATTTGTATTTTGTATGTTATATTGTAGTATTTACAGTTGCAGTTGAATCACGATTTTAGTTTTGCCAACTACTTTAGTCTCACTTGCTCAATCCCTTACTTACACCCATTTACCAAGAACCATGGCATGGTATGGCATGGCGTCTTCGTTCCGTTCTCGTCCAGCCTCACGAAACACAGGCATAAAATAATTGAAGTATGGAGTACACGTCTTGAGTCTAGAGTCTAGAATATGTACAGAATTTGAGTTGGAGGAAATGTATGTAGGGAGAAGACATGGAGAGCGAGATGAATGGCTCTTGCAACTTGATGCATGCTGAGTTTCTCCTCGAGTTACCTGTTTGCAAGTCTTAATGACCTGCTGATGGGGGCGTAATTTTTAAGTAATTATGCTTTTACACAAAGTCTAGATTCAAGATTCTGGATTCTAGATAGACTTCACTTCCTCTTCTTCTTCTTCTTCTTCTTCGTGTTTTTCTTCTTCTTGTACTTCCTCGTGTTCTCAAGTTTGGGAAACATGAGCTCCGCTCCGCTCAACTCAACTTAGCATGTGGACTCCTGTAAATGTTGAGCTGTAATCTAGATATTCAGGAACATGCATGCAGTTATGTAGTTAGTTAGTTGGAACAATAATGAACAAACCCAGCTACAATTTAAAAGCGTGTGCTTGTGTAATATGTTTTTGCAGAGTTTTTATCCTAGAATGGATTGTAGATTGTAGATAGAACCGGAATACACCATATCTTGTGTCTTGTACATCCTGGGGAAAGTCCCATTTCATGTTTCCTCCGTTCTGGATTCTACATGTATCATACACAAGGATACATAAACCTCCTAGAAAACCCCACTCGTGAGCCCGTGTTTTCCTTTTCTCTACATTTCCCCAAATTTACACAATATTCTTTCTCTTCTCAAGTTTCAAGTTTCAATTCCACCACTCGCTCCTCGCTTCAGTCTCAATCTATGTACTGTGTACTATGTACTATGTACATGCAGATTTAGATCTAGATCTAGAACCAGGCCAAGTATAAACCTTCATTTCCTCGTGTGAGCATTCCACATTCAACATGTACTTTCTTAAAGGTTATAATTAACTTGGTGGGCGAAAGGAGGCTTCGTTTTAAGTTTAAATGTAAATGTACGCTTAATACGCTCCATGCTGATGCATGTTGTATGGGTATGAACATGTTTTTCTTGTACCTTTTTACTTTCTTCACTTCTCCATTTCAACATTTCTTGATTCTAGATTCTAGTTTCGGTCGCTTATGACTAATTTCACTGTAGAAGGAAATAATAATCAACATGTTGATTCAACGGTCCCGCACGGCACTCCGACTTTCTTACCTTTTCCCTATATTATTATTATTATTAATTCCGTTTCTACTTGTACCTTCCTAATTTTTGCATACATTAGCAGTGAATTCACTAAAAAAATCATAGACTTGCACTTTTACACGCATGTTGTTTTTATTGCGTGTTGATCATTGTTTATTCATGTATAGATTTACCGCCCTTTTAATTACAGAAATTGTGTCTTATTTTCCTGTGTTTATAAAGAAAATGGTCAGTATTTATTTTTTAAGGGTTTACAGTTTACAGGTAATAGTGTAGACCACATGTAGAGTTTTCTTTTTATATATATAAGTAAATGTAGTTTGCCACTTGACATGCAGAATGCAGATTCACTTAAAATGAGAAGTATTCTGCTCAAAATCCAAGTTATTGAACGTGGACTTGTACTATGTACATTGTAGATTCTAGACAAGTAAATTTAAGCAAGTCAAAAGCTATATTATGAGCGTTAAGCATAGACAAAAGTAAATATTACTTACTTTTGGACTTGTGATGGATATTGCTGTTGCATTGGTCATTGCTCATCCTCGTACAATAAAATGTCTGTAAATGTATGTAAATCCGTGGAGTGAATTATTTTTGGTAAAAGGCCAACAGCATGGATGAACAACAGATGAAAAACTAAAATGTACAATGTACATGCACAATGAAATGAAAATGGAGGGAAGAAAGCTGGAAACATTAAAATATCAACCTTCTATAAAATCCGTATCCGAAGGCGTCATGCATTCCGTCCCCTCAAGCTTTAATGGCTATTACTCTG
>JABASP010000401.1:0-55103 GCA_019776565.1 Sminthurinus signatus
TAAAAGTACAATGCAAGTACAACGCATACTGGTAACCCCCTATTATGTACATACTTTACACAGTGCACTGGGATTGGTACTGGTAATGGAAGAGAAAGACAAAAAAGGAACAGAAAATTAAGTTGAGAATCCTTTTTGTTATTATATTTATTATTGATTTATGTTTTGTAACTTTTGTTATGAATCCAATGTTGTTTTTGTTAATTGTTATATGTTTTTTGTTATGTGCATGTTATTTGTTATTGATAAATGTACAATGTACAAGAATCGGAAAATGAAATAAAATGATTTTGATTATAAATAAGTTTTTGCATTTTCTACAGTAAATCGTTAATTTTCAACGTTCATCCCTTGAAGTTGTCAATTTTAGCTTTTAATACAAGCAGGCAAATGGAAACGTGGAAACTGCAATCTTTGGAAAGGTCAAACCGCAAGCCTTATTCAAATTTGAAATTAATTAAGTTCCGGACGAGACTCTTCCTCCTCTGATAAAAGTTTTACAACGAAAGAGAACAGAGTTCATCCTTCATCCAAGCCGACATGTGATCAAATCTTTGTTCAAACTTCAAACAATAAAATGATCTATTGATAATGAAAACTTGTGTAGTGTGTAGTATGTACAATGGACAGAGTACAGTATATGCATATAACATAAATGCTCAAGTATACCGGTGACTGTGGCTGGGAGATTGATGTTGAAAAAAAAACCTGATAAAGTCGTCATAAACCATGTTTTGTGTGTTGTGTGTGTGTTTCCCTTCCTGAGTTTTACCATTTACCATTTACAATTTACAATACACTCACTTGACTTGATAATTTATACACTAATTTAAATAAGAAAGCATGTAGAATTATGTATTACCAATTACCAGTCTACAGTATGAAGAGTATGTAGTCTGTAGACTGTGTAATGTATAGCGTGTCATGGCATGAACAAATATCAAACTCATTTTTACTGTCAAATTGCACATTGTAAATCTCGTTCATACTGGTTTTCTTTGAAATTTACCTGATTTTAATGAGTAATATGTAGCATTCATCCCAGCAATTTTTCAATGTTCAATATTCAGCGTTTGGTGTTTAGTGTCCTGTGTGTCTCATTGCAATTTGATTTTACTTTTAATTTTTCAATGAGCAAAAATTTCAGAACCCATGTTCTGTATTTTAGATATGTTTCAAGATTATACATGGAGAAAAATTAAAATAAATGCAAAAAACATGCTGTGAAGCCTAAAGTTATTTATATTTATGTATAACCGTAAATTTGGAGTTGGGAGTCGATGCAAACTTGTAATTTTTAATTTTTAAAAACTCCAGACGTCATCAGTCGTCATCACTCATTGCTAAATGTTGTCTTTTTAAAGTTAACGCTCAATACTATGATTTTTGCTGATCGTACTAGTAATTTCAAATATCTAATTCATAATTCATGATAAATACCAAATACCGTATACCGTACTAATAAAACTTGATTAGTTGTGTAATGCGTGTGCTAAAACTGAGACACGGAAATTCAATGGCGGCAACCTGATTTCATTTTGACAACTCCTTATAAAGTAATCTCAATTAGCAAATCAGGTATGTAAAAATAAACTGCGGACCATTGAATAACAGTAGACGGTATTTCAAAGAACAAGGTGTTAAAATGTTTCATGCTTGTGAAGATTTATTGATTCTCGTTTCTCTCAAAGTATCAAAGTATCAGTCCCTCAAATTTAAACATTAAACAGTATAACATTCGAAATTCAGAACATCATCTAAATAAATACTTAATTTAATATTTATGCTAAAGAACTAAAAACGTAGCATTTGAATTTTGAATTCATAAGTGCATAATACTTGCAGATTGTAGAGTTCATCGCATTCGTAATTCGTATTCAACATTTTCTCACACATGATGAAAAATGAAAACTAGTTGGAAGTTGCGTTGAGGTTTTTGAGGTGCAAACGACAAAAAGTTCATTCAAGCATTTATACACTTACATGATCACAATCATGATCGTAATTCATTAAGACGGAGGAATTAAAAAATCATCACTATTGTTATTCCTTTAACCTTTTATCTTTCAAGTACAATACGGAATACAATACAACCTACAGCATTCAGCTTGCAACTTGCTGATATTTGTCAGCACAGAAGCGGAAAGAACATTTTACATTTTACATGTTTCTTGTGATTAATTAAAAAGTTCACTTGAAGCTTGAAGCTTGAAACTTTTCAGAGTTCATCCTCATTTTTGCCAAATGCGGAATTTTCTTGGACTCTCAATTCTCAACTTGCAAGTCGGAAGGGTGGGTGCCTGGCTGTCTACTGTCTATAGTCAATGCTCTTTACTCTTTGCTCTGTCCTGACTACACACGATATTATCACATAATATTATATTGTTGTCTCAATTAATTGCACATGTTGTATTAATATGCGAACATCTTTTGATTTTTGTAAAATGTAAAATATCTATAATATAATAATGCATTAATGTAATACCATGTGAACCCTCTTGAGACTTGAGACTTGAGAGAACACGTTGTGAGTTGAGAATACGAGAAAAGCAGGATATGAAACTTACTTACGACGCAAAAAGGAAGAAAAAGAAGAATGCCCAGATTCTGTATTCAGTATTCAGTGTCCATCAGTAGTTAGTAGTTTAGTAGCTTAGTTACTGGTTACTTGTTTCGTATGGATTTTGTTCATAAATTATGCAGTTCCTCCTGTACAAACTCTCGTGTCTCAAGTCTACTCTCTTCTGCTTCAAGTTTCTGTAAGATGCAATGTGTATTGTGTTTTGTATATTGTACGCAATATGCGAATCACAAAATTACTTATGTTTGCAATTTTTTTTTACCATACTTTTCTACTTTTTGGATCTGGTTTTTGGTTTTATTTGATAGGGAAGGTATGAGCATTTTTACTACTAATTGACAATCAGGTGAATGTGTCCAATGTTCAGTAATTGAGAATTGAGTATCAAGCGTCAAGAGTTGTTAAAGGCAAATGGAGGACGACATTGGAACAAAACCAACCACCAACTCGTGGCTTGGCAAAATACATGTGTGGAAGTTTGTATAGAGAGAACTGAGAAATATGTAACCATTACCCAGCAACTAACAACTAACAACAAGCAAACACCGAGGTCATTCACCATTCACCATTCATCAAAATGTACAATAATTTATCATATTATTTCATTGTATTAGCGCAGTAGATGCTCAATAATCCATAGTACAATATCGGTTCTTCTCCATTTTTAATTATAAATTATAACACCTAAAACTAAACTATTTTCTTCTTTCGAATGCCTTCTTACTTTCTATTCTTAATCTAGAAAAACTCTTCATATGAAAGTTTTTATCCAAATTTGTCGTTTTTGTCTTTGTTCAACTCTTTTCAAAGGATAGAAAATAGAAAACGTCCAGCATAAATCATAATGTTACATTTTATTTTTTTGTGAAGGTCGGTCAATCACATTTCGATTTTGCATTTATCCCAAATCTCAAGTCAAACACCAAAAATGAAACACGCTGCAAGTAAAAGTAAACCATTTACCATTTACTTGAAAAATACTGGTGGAGTTGGATTTGCATGGCTCAAAACCTTGCAATTCTTTTTACATGTGGAAAATTTTCATTCATATTGAGAAGTGTATAGTGTATAACACTGTGTGTTCTGTGTATCATCTATGTAGAATGTAGAACTTAGATCAAACACTTGAGCACAATTCTATTCACCAGAATTTCTTTGTTTGCTCTGTATTCTGATTTCGTTAGTTTTTATTATGAATTACAAAGTAGATACGTTGTGTGTTTAATTTTCATTATTTGTATTACAAATTTAGGAACATGATACATGATACATGATTTAAAATGTATCCTCAATGCCAATGTAAAAAGATTGGATGATGCGTTTTATATATTTTTTCTTCATATCATATTATTCTTCCTTTGTCTTGTGTCTTGTGTCATGCGCATCTATTTTGTTCCTTCTGTGTAGTTGGAAGTTGGAATGAATTGAGAATTGAGACTTGAGAATTCGAAGAAGAAAAAGAAACAAAACATGCTGATGTATTCAGTATTCAGATATTTTTCGACTGATGAGGTGAATAAACTCGATACATGGACGGATGAATTTCATTTTTCTCCTTTGCATTTTGCCTTAATACTTAATACGTAATATATAATGTGTAATGTAATATTGATCTGCCTTGAGCCCAGAGAGCAATAGTAAAGAGTGAAGAGTAAATAAGGAGTGCATAACTATTATTGTATGTTGTATGTTGTGTACTTGAGATTTGAGATTTGAAATATAAGAGACAGGAGAGTTGCTCCGGATTATGTAGTCATCACTTGGAGAAGACTGCTAATTAGTTTAGCTCCTGCTTCTCTTAATGTAAATACATAAGTAAAACTTACATAAATAAATATGTGCAACACATTAAATGGGAACGGGATCTTTAGCAGGTATGTACGTCCATGTAAAGTGTAGAGTGTGAAGCCAGAACCAGAAAAAGAGTCAGAAATTTGACCATCATTACCACCATTTACCATTCATCTCATACTTCATACCTCATCTCAATAATACAATGATCTAACAATAGAAATAGTTCCATTTTCCATTCCATCGACAGCCACATTCAAAGTAAGGGTTGAGAGAATAGAGCGTAGGGAATATCACATCCAATATCCATGTTACGTTAATTAATTTAAAGTCTTTCATTATAAAAAAGTTCTTTCTCAAAATTTTTGTGTACTAAATACGAAAAACGAAATACATATTATTATTGTTATGGGTTTTTAGTTGTAAAAATCTCTCCATTACGCCCATCACCCACAGTTCTTTTTTTAAACTTTAAACCTCTTTCTCTCAAATTACTGTTACAAAGACGTGCAAAAAAATTTAAAAAATCCATACAAAACGTTTATATTTTCCAAAAAAAAGTAACAAAACCTCCGTTACACCTTTTGTTAGCATTATTAGTACTGAATTACAAATTACAAACTATTTCATTCATAACTTCCATTACAACTTGAAACTTGTAACTTTTGCACTGTGAAAAAACTTGCAAAACACAAATTGATTTAGCACACCACCCAAGTCCATTTTTATTTGACACTTGTGTACAACTTTATTTTTTTTGTTTTCGGACAAAAAACTAAAAACAGTGGCTGGATGAGACAGCAGTGATTATTTCTGTCCATTGTTCATTCATTTGACTTGATTCACTTGAGCTGTTTCTTGATTTTAATTTTGATACTTTGTGCCAGTGCCTGTGGCTTGTGATACAATTTTCAACTGTAGAATTTATCTTTATCAAAGTTCAAGGGAAATTTTGACAGTGTTCAAAAACTAAAAGTAAAAAGTTCAGAAAAGAAAACAAATAAATAATAATTAATAAAGTTCCACCAAGTACAAGTACAAAATACAAGCAGTAGATAATTTGTGATCCAAAAATCCGCCCGAAAAGATGAAAGGAATTACAATTGGATTAGTTTCTGGATTATTTTTATCCCTGTTAATCCTTGTTATTGAGGCACAAGTAGATTCGGAACATGTACCAGCGTCTCCAGCAATAAATGACAAAGACGAAAAAGAAGGCTCTGATGTTGCCCACAGTCGGAAAAAACGTTTCATCTACTTCAACACACAAACTCCAGTGGACATTGGTGAGAATTTTCAAAAGACTTTCTCAACTTTGTAGTTTAAAAGAAGCATTATTATTTATCAATTAAAGTCTTTACTATAGCTAACACCCCTTCAAGTAAAATACTTAAATGTAGTTAGTTTATAAATACAAAAGATGGCGATAGTTATACATTATGCAGATAAGTATTATTTAATAAAAAAAGGGCGAAAATGGGACTGAGCGTACAAAAAAAATATGATACGAATATCAATAACCTTTCAGCAAAGTAAATACATGTATAATTTTTTTACCATTTACCATTTACGATACATGAAAAATGAAAAGGCTGGAGGTTGGAGGTGTGAATTAAGGTCTTTGGCTTTAAAATCAGTATCAAAATCAAAATCCATTTACAATGTGCTCTGCGTCCATTGCACTGTGCACTGTCCCTTTCCGTTTAAAAATAAAACAAAGTAAAATGAGTATAGTGTATAGCACAGAGAGGCGAATGACAGAAGAAACAAAAGGAGAGAGAGAGAAGAGGGAAAGGTCGACGATGATATTGTTCATTGACCAGCATACTTAATTCTAAATTCTAGGTCAATGTCTGACTCCTGAATTTACATGTCCTGTAGGTACATTTTACATTCACATATTTACTATTTACCTAATAGTTTGTTCACCTTCAGTCCCTAGTGCCGAGTGTCTTTTATGTCTAGTGTCTGGTAGCAAGTGCAGGTCGGAGAACAAAAAGACAAAAGAGAGGATCGTATGACCTTAGTTTAATGCACTTGCTCAAGTGTTTTGGTCTGGACTTTTGGAGCTTTTAATTTTAATCCAATAACCACCAACCAATAGGTAACACATGCCCATTTATCCATTTATTTTCTCAATTTCAATCGGGGAAAGTCTTTTTATTCTTGAGAAATATAAGGATTGAAAGGGAAGACACAGGCGTGGTGTTCTGGATTCTGGAATCTGGAACTGAAATCGTCAGCCAGTCAGACTGTATACATGATACATTATATTTTATATTATATATGTGTTTGTTATATGAGGATAGAGCTTTGACCTCCAGTTCAAAATTCAAAAACTCAAAACTTACTCACACTTGAATGCCCAATGCCCTCTCATTGGCACTTACAAATATGCACAGACGGCTAAAATTTACCAAATTAAATAATAGTCCGACTACAGCCAATAGCCGACAGCCAGAAAAGTGAATGGATACATTGTATATTGTAGTGTACAGACATAGAAAGTGCATGTGGAGCATTTTAAGGGGAATGAACGACCTTATATATACTTCATGTTGTATGATTATCATTACCATAAAGCATAAAGCAGAGAACAGAGAGACTGCACATACATTTACATTTGAGGGAGAAAGACAACTTTCATTTTCCAGTCCAAGTCAAAAGACACCACCAACACCAAAATTCCTTTTTCTCTCACTCTAATCCCATATCAGTTAAAACAAAAACAAACTTTGCATATGAACAGAAAAAAGGAACCATGTAGAAAGTATAGGATGTACAAACAATGAAAAAGGTATTGACTGTGAGTTAGCTATTGATGCGTAACCAACTTTTATATAAATTATGACCACTGCCAGATTTATTAATGTATTGTATGGTTTTTACCCTGTTTTAAATTATATGAGGAACACATGGAACATAAACCACAGAGCTGAAAAAACATGTACATTTTTCTGTGTGGTATGGGAATGTTTGACCCAATTATTTTTAAAAGTATCAAGTATACAGATATAATAAACCTTCTATACATGTAGCTTGATTTTCTATATGATAGATTGAGATTACCATAAAATCAATATGGGACATTATTTTTTGGCACCATATTAAAGTTTTTAAAAATATTTTTGATAATTGATAATACAAAATACAATATTGTTTGATTTTCCCAGGATTAATCATCACTCTACCTCTTTCCTTCGCTCTACCAACCTTTAACTTGAGAACATCCAGACGATTCCGTCGAGAGTCCGTTGACCAAGATCAAGATCTCACCTTCAACATGACGACGGATGATTTCCTACCGAATGGCTCTTATGATGATCCAGCTTACGCGGAGGAGCTTCAAAAAATGTCCACCTACTTTTCAGCTCTGGAGGTATGTTCATCTTCAAATTCCAACATCTTTTTTTTTTTAAAAAAAAACTGCGTAATGGTGAGATAACTGTACATTGGCATTGACCATTCAACATTCTGGCGTTTTTTAAAATTAAGACAATCCAAAATGAACATTCCATTTTCCAGTTTCCATTCATGTTGTTTAGAGTTTAGGAAAAACGAGGTGGAATTTTGAACGATGATTTTGTAACACGTTATCTACATCAATGAACTATGAACGGTTGATGTTTGGATGGATGGACGGACTCTTGCACTCATAAATCTCTTGTGTATTGTCAATTGTCAGCTTTTGACTTTGTTATATTGGCAATACATTTTATTTAACTGTACTGTATTTGCCGTTGGTAGTTTGTCGTTTGTCGTTTGGAAAAATCCAAGTCATTGCTCCTTCCGATACTTTTCCCATCTATCTAGTAAATAATTGTGGAGAGGGAAGAGAAGGGAATCTGAATTCCAGTTCCAATAAATAAAATAAAACGGTTATATTATCCTGTGTACATTTTACATGATAGAATTATGCTGCTTGTATAGACGTAGTTGGAGGTATACAAAACCTTGACTTTGACTTTGACTTTGAATTGGACTTGGTCAGTAGTCAGTAGCAGACAACAAATGACGATGGCGTATTACGTATTACGTAATATACAATAAGTATACAGCTATGTTGCCCATCGTCCATTGTCCATCCGTTTGTCATAGGGTTCTGAACTATTTGAATTACTTGAATCTCTGTTGTATTGAGTATTGAATTACTGACCACCTGCTGCGATTGAAGGGTCTTCTGCGTAAGTCGTACTGTTCATCTCCAGCTTTCTTCCTGTCCTCTGCTACCAGCTACCAGCTTTTGCTATCTCTCCACTGTGTCCACTGTCCACTTGTTTTAAATGAACAGAATTATTCCTTTTATTCTCTTCTATTTTCCTCCAGTTTCTTTCAAAGGAGCTCAGAGAGGGGAGATTACTCTTTTTATACAATTCAATGTCCATTTAAATGGTACAACATACAAAATACAGAACAAAACACAAAGTTGCCATAATATTTAGTAGCAGTGACCAAAAGAAGTAAAATAAATATCTACAAATAACAAATAAGATGATTCAAAATTCAAAAGTCGAGTTTAGAGTGGCAGAGGGGAGGAAAAAAAATAATTGTGGGTACTTCATTGCTTTGGTTTGGATTGGAGATGACCCTGAAATTGAAAGTGTGGATTGAGAGAGGGGAGACTTGGGACTTGGGAATTTGAATGGGAAAAGATTCAAGTTCAACTTTTATGACGTTTAATTTTATTATGCATAATAATGATAATAATAATAGTATAACATTCCCAATCCACAGTCCGTACATAAATTCTTCCTTCTGAATCTTTAGTCCGCACTCTTTTAATTTGTTGCATCGGATTGGATTTTTTAAGAAAATCCAGAGTCAAATGATGGAATGATGGAAAGGCAATTACAAAATATTTCAAAACAGGTAGAACACCAACAAGTCATTTTATTGTATCCATTTGTCTCATTTTTCACAAAGTACAAAGTTATATAATATTAAAGTAGCTGGTCAAAGGTGGTTGGTTGATGGTCTACCTGGGTGACTTTTTACTTTTTACACTTTTATTATTTATTTATTAACAAAAGTTACAGTTCAACATCCAAAATCCACAATCCACACCAAATAAAAGTTGCACAAGAAGTTGTAAACATTTTGTTTTTTGTAATAAAAAAAAACATTTTGATACGAATTTTTAAAACCTATTCGTGGTTTATGCAACTCGTTTCCATATTCGTATGGCTTGATTCGTGGGCCGGACTTCCTGACCTCTAACGAGAAGTTGAAGAGCCCACCAGGAACTAGCTCCATTATTTTCTCCGGTAAAGAGGTTCGGATTTGATCCGGCAGAAGAGGTTGGAATGACAACATCAAACAGTTTTTGACCTCGAGTCATTGGGACTGACCTCACCCGATAAATCCGAGGAACTTCTTGTTCTTGTACTTGTCCGAAATCCCCACTTTTGTCACCCTGTGCTCGAAAAAATAAGCCGGCGTAGTCTCTCGTCACATCAGACCATTCAACAGCTGGCCATAAAACTGAGGGGTCAGATTGATTTCCATATTCAATGTAGATGAAGCCGAGTGGAACTGGATTACATTTTAGATACTTTATCTTTTTTGATAGGTCTTTCAATTCTGAGTCCATTTCGGTAATTTTGTTGATCATAAGACGCATTATGAATCCAAGTTTTTGCACATCTGTTGCTTCAGCAATGTCCGTTTCAGGGCCATCTTCATAATCATCTTCATCTTCATAGTCAGCATCTTCTTGATCTTCTGTTGTGCCTTCTATTGTCAAGTTTTAGCTCATGAATTTAATGAGCAGGACATTTCACAATTTTCCTGAAAATATCAAACACCTGTAGCTTTTTTTAATGTTTATTTTGGAGGCAACTTCAAAATAGTCAAAGGATATACAATAAAGAATTCAAAGTGGAATTCTGTATCATTCTTGATTGATTTTAGGAAAATAATACAGATATTTGATATTTTCAAGACATTTGAAATGTCATGCTCATTTCACTCACCATGTTCCAAGTGTCTCTAAAAATTTAGAAAAAGATATAAAAAGTTTTAGAGTTTTTTAAAAAATTTGTGTTGGTAATGGTTTTAAATTTTTTTATCCGGATTTACCTTAAATCGGGGCAAAAAAGAAATGTCATGTGAAGAGTTTTCCACCACTGAACATAATGCACAAATTAATATTAATAAAACTGTAAAGAGTAAATAAAAATCCATGATAAAATAAAGAAACTCTTGCTTTTGGATTTCTAATTTCTACCTCTAGAATCTTGACTAACTAAAATGTTTTAAATATTGAATATCGATTATCGATGTATCTGAATTTTGAAAGGGCTTTTAATGTTTGAGTTTAGATTTTAAATTCAGTGATTCATTCAAAAATAAGTATTTTATAGCTCTAATGTGTTCAGAAATTATCATTCGAATGGAAGATTACCTGGAAAAAGGAATGCATAATTAATTAATTGGCATTGTATATTGTATAGTTAATATTTACATCTGCAAGTGCTCGCTGAAGTTAAAAGCTTGTCTCAAGTTGCACACTATTAATTTTTATGTGTGACGTATAGCAAATGGCAAAAAACAGCTGCATATTTTTCATGATTCATAATCCAACACATTTTCTCCATCTTTCTTGTGTCTGCTGCTGCCTTTGTCACCAAAACAAGTATCTGAGTTTTGACATTGATTTTGAGTTTTGTAGTTATTATGACACATGTTTCAAATCAAAAGTGAGTTACAGATTTCAGAAATCACAGGTTTAAAACGTTTAATGAATTATACATTGAAATATTTAATACTTGTAAATCTTCTTCATTGCGTTTTCGTCATTCGTCATTCGTCATTGTTGTCGTTTTGTCCCAAAGTCTGTTATTGGTCGTTGGACTGTTTTATTTTGTCTACAGGTGACTTTTTAATTCTTTTTTCTCTCATTGTTCATGTTACGTATAACTTTATACTGCCTAATCCATCAACAGTCAACAATCAACAGTCAAAACTATGCACAAAAGACCGGCGAGCAATAAAGAAGACCAATTGGAAACAAAATACAATATAAAATAGAATATTGAGTATTTTGTCCATGGTTAACAATTCTGTTTTCTGGCTTCTGGTTTCTTCCTGTTACCTCACTTGACCCTGAATTGACTGTTGAATGTTCTGTTGACCATCTCCAATAAAACATTAAAGATTCATCTTGTTCATCAAACAACTTGCCATCTTACAACATCCTATATAGTATTGCCTTCATGAACATTAAGCATATCTATATTAGGCATTTCAAATGTCTAGGTTCAAGTGTCGAGTGTTTTTTTCTTCACACTAAACACCAAACAAAAATTAAACTGAAAATGAGAGAACGATAGATGAAGAATAAAGACAGAGAAAAAATCCAAGCTTCAAAATAACTTGAAATAAATGTTAAAAAAAGCAGGAAAAGTATTCACCTGATACTCAGTAATGGATGAATAGAAAATAGAATGAGCTTAAATTTAATTTTTAGCTTATTTTCTGTATTACTTATAGTTTATAGTATAACCTGTTGACTGTATCGGGTATCGTACATGTAAAAAAGCAACAAGTACACGTAATACACAAATGAGTAAAAGTGTGGTATGCATGATGATGATAAAAAGTAGGAAAGTACTGATAGATTGAAGCATGCATGCAAACGTCTACTTAAGGATTCCTTGATGGATGCTTCGGCTTGGTGCTTGGTGCTTGTTTCTTGGTTGTTGGTTCTTGGCTGTTGGTGCTAGGTGGTCGTGGTTATTTCTGGTTGGTCGTGGTCTTCTTCTTCTTCTTTTTTTACAACCTCATCTTATTCTTCTTGGTCTTTTGAATACTGAATACGGAATAAAGAATAAAGAGAGAGAAAGAGAGCCCTTGGCTCTTGGGAACTTGAACTTGAAGTACACAGTACACCGTACACTTTACATTGTACACTGTACATTTATATAGTAGATAAATCTAATGAAAAAAAGTACATTTTAATATGTCCTAAGTCCTAAGACGTCGGAATCGGAGTAGCACTGCACTGCAATGAGCAGTGGGACTGATATAGCATAGCATTAGTTCAAAGCCTGTTTAATATTTACAGGGCTTCTCCCTTCTTCTCTCTATCTCGCTCTCTCTCTCTCACTCTCTCATTTTTTTTATTCACTCATCTTGTAAAAGCCCTTAATCAAGGGAGAAATAAATAAAATGATGAGTACACTGAATACAAATTGGAATGAAATGCAAAGCTACACATATGCATGTATAATATATACACATACAAAATAAAGCATGGCATGTTCCATGTTCCATGTTTAATCATTTTGAATAACATAGCAACAGTCTCTCTCTCTCTCTTCTTGTTGTAGATATTTCTGGATGTGAGTACTCAGTACTAAATACTGAATACTGGGTATTGTAAATTGTAAAACAAGAAGAAAAGGGAGTTGTGTTCAAAATTTTGTGATCTCTCTAAACTCTAAACTCTTCTCCCTTCAGTCCACAATCTACAGTCTACAGTCATTCATTGGCTATATAGGTGGACAGACAAAAAATTTCAAATTCTAATTCTTCCTCGTCTACAAATATGAGTATTACCATTTATTTAACCCTATGAATACCTTTGAACTATAAATTGTATTTGTACATGTATTGGCCATTTCTCCTCATTTCGGCCATGAACTTGCTCATACCCTTGAACTTTCCAGGTTCCATCCACCGTCTACTTTACTACAGTAGTAGTAGTATCATTATCCTTATTATATCGTACATCGTAACAGACAACGGTTGTCGTGGACCGTGGAACAGTGCACAGTGACTATATCTAGTTGGCTGGTTGGTTGTTGGTTGTGGTTAGTTTTAATAGTGGTACTGTTTGTTGTACATCGTACATCGTCCAAGGGCCCTTCATTCCTCATTTCATTACTAGCATTGTAGAGCTCTCAGTAAAATACCCACTGATTTTACTACAGTCTATCGTCTAGAATCTAGAGTCAGTCCTCAGTCCCGATGAGGAAGACAGCATAATACATTATGTATATACTATATACTTACTTGTTTTTTATTTAGTTTGTATTATATATATTGTATATACATCTGCCATTTTTCTTGAATGCTTAAGAATGTAAAATGGTCTAAAATGAGTTTATGGTAATGAGTTGTGAGCTGTGAGTTTAAGGGAGATGTCACTCCGCACTTCTCACTTCTTACTCTGTCCTCAATCCCTTATGCTTTACTTGTCACTTACAGCAAGGGTGATTTGGCCTGGAAAATTTGCGACGTACAAATTGAATTATTCAATATTCAAGTCTAAAGAGTAAGTAGTAAACAGTACGTGTAGTATGATGTAATCTTTTTTCCTTTTTTACTGCTCTCTTTAAAAGAAGTAAAAAGTACATCACTCTGAACTCAGACTAAAAATGTTGACTTTTGACTTTTGACCCTTGTTATATAATTCTGCATGAGTTCTGGACTCTTTTTTAACTGATTTAAAAGTGCACAGAGTACAGCGTGTGCAAGTATATGCAAGTGCAGATATACAATACAGAAAGACCTTTGTCTTTTGTACAGTCGTGCACAATTTGTATGCTGTAGCTATTGCGTTAATTTTGTGCATTTTATGTTATTAGTTATTAGAGTTGCAGACACAAGACACAAGACACATGTAATCATTTTGTTTACACCAAAATCTCCATATTGCGTGTTCAATGTTATGCCGTTGTTGTTTCAATTGTAATTTTAATTTACTGTTGATTGTTGATTGTTGATGTTGTTATTACTTAAGGACTGGAATCTTGAAAGCCTGGAGTCTTTTGGATTGTTTGTTTGTTTGTTTGTGTATTTGATGGGAGTTTGGAGTTTGGAACTTGGAATTTGCTGTTTTTGTGTGGTGGTGGTCTCCTCTAGTCCCTTGTCTCTAGTCTGAGTTTGGACTGGGCTGGACTAGACTGAACTGGCCAAGTCAATGGCCTCTTCATGTCTATTACGTCTTGGTCATTTTATTTTTTTTAGCAGAGTAATTGAAAGTCTGGAAGCTGGATCTCCAGCTCCATTTTTCTTTCTACTGCATTTTGTACTGAGTGTTGAATTGAATTGTACCGTACTGTACTATCTGTACCGTAAACCGTAACTCAAAGTAAAAAAAATAGCAGCCAGGAAAACTATCATTATAAATGCTCAGTAATAAAACTGGACAAAAAAAATTACGTAATAAAAATGAATAACAGTCATGCTGAACATAAATACTATACCTATACTATCATAGTAAACAAATGTTCCGTACTCTGCGCTCCGTACTCTGTACAATTCCATTTCACTACGAAACAACTGTAAAGAGAAAGACAAAGATAAAAAAATAAAAATAGAGAGAGATTGACGGTCAAATAGTCAAAGGGTTAGACTTTCGAGTAATCAGCATTCAGGATCATCAATATAAAATGTAATATTTGCTAATAAAATGAAGGGTAATCTTCCTGAGAACCTTTTTTCATGCATATTTCATGTGTATGTGGATTCGATATTGCATAACAACGATAACAATGAACGGAAAATTGAAAGTGATAATCTATGAACTATGAACTATGGATAGAGTAAATACTTGCACATTTATATGTATGGAAAAATAATTCAGACATGTTTGCACACAGAAAATACAAAATACAGAGCCCTTGTGATTTGAATTTCTCACCCTTACAACTTTGAAATACCAAATGTATAATGTATTATGTTACATGAGCACATTAAGTATTACGTAAGGGTTGACCATAAACTATTTTTACGATTGTAGTCACTACTCACGTTGAGAAATTAGAATATTCACATTCAAAGGGCCAGACAGTACTAAACACTAAACATGTTTCAGGTTTAATGTATAATATGCATATACATATGCAAAGCACAAAGTACAAAAGTACAAAAGTACAGAGCCAGACGGACAGATAAAAAAAACTCTTGTCCAAAACAAGCTAAATCAAGAAAAGGAAGAGGAAACGACTTGTAGAGAGAGAGACAGACAGAGAGTAAACTAAAAGAAAAGAACAGAGAAAAAGCTGAAAATAACTTTTAAAACCACCTGTATCATGCTTTTTTCCCATCTTCTTCTTCCTCCTCCTCCTCCTCAGTCCTCCTGGACTTGTTCTCCTTCTCCTTCTTTTGCTGTCCTTGAAAGGCTCCCAGAAACTAGAAAAAATATTATTGGTTTTTTAGGGCATTGACCTGTTGAGTGAGCAAAGGAAGGAGTGAAAAAGTGAGTGAGTGAGTGCCGTCCCTTTCAACTTTCAACTCAGCTCGACTCGGCTCAACTCTGTTCAGTTCAACTCGTCTGACTTGATCCAGGCACGCACAGCTATTTACTATTTACTATTTACTAGATATTAGATAGATAGTAGATAGTAGATGCAACATGATGTTCTCTTCACTCTTCATCTCATATGTGGAAAATGTAAAATCTAAAGTCCTGAGTCTCCCGTCTTGAGTTTTGACTTTATTCCCTTTGCTCTCAGGCATCAAACATCAAATATCAAACATGAAACAGTAGGAAGAAGAAGACGAAGAAATAGAAGAAAGGAACATGTGTGATGCATACTATTTCTTGTATAGAGAGATATATTTAGAAAAAAAGGAGAAGAGTGAGTTGGATTGACGAAGAACGAGGAACTAGGAAAAGGAGTATACATAAAGTAAAGAAAAGAGAGGGGACCCTTATAATATGCATAATAGTGAAACGGTTCAAGGGGCTCTCTAGCTCCTAACCTATGTATTATGTACATTATAAATGTAAAGGTGTATCTTCAGTCTTGAGTTTATTACGTGTCCAATCTCTTCTCTTCTTTCCACTTCCATCTTTACATGTATTTTTAGACTGGACTTGTATAAATGAAACCCCGTTCTTATACATCATGTTATATTATATTATGTTATATTGTGTACACTGTACAGCAGCACTTCATGTATAAAGTACAAACAGAATTCATCAAATTCGGTCCAAAGAGTTGTACTTTTTCTTTTTCTTTTCCTGCTCTTCCTTTTTATGTACATTGACTCTTCTCTTTTCTACATACTATGAAATATAAAGCAGCAGGAGAATGTACTAGTAAATA
Source organism: Sminthurinus signatus (assembly GCA_019776565.1). Taxonomy (NCBI): domain Eukaryota; kingdom Metazoa; phylum Arthropoda; class Collembola; order Symphypleona; family Katiannidae; genus Sminthurinus; species Sminthurinus signatus. Next base: position 16,432 of record JABASP010000401.1, read on the forward strand.
ATGCATATGTATTCTTTATTCTTGTAGCTACTCAAAATGAGTGAAAGATGGAAAGATTTCCGTGTAAATGTATGTACCTGTATGTACAATAAGAAATTCAATATGAACCACAGCAACAGTTATTAGCAGCCGGTTCATCTTTGTGTTTTGTGTCGTATCATCTGTACTCTGTACACTGTACAAAACTAGATGGTCAAAAATTTGTACAAAAGATGATAGATGCAAGGTGCGTTTTAAAAATAACAAAGATTTTAGTTTTTGGTTTACTCTTGTTCCTTGTTTTGGGATGGTTTGGTTTGGGGATGAAAATAGGAAATACAAAATAAGAAATAAGAAGTGGGCCATGAATGAGCCATTAGGTAAATAATAAATAACTAAAAGGAGAAGAGGGAAGAAAATATCTCGTGACAAAATATTTCCTGGTATTGTGTACTGTATTTGTATTGTATATTGTATTATGATGTTTGTTCATATTCATATTCATATGTATTAAATATGGATTCTTGTTCATTTTGGACTTTCTTTCTTTCTTTCTTTCTTTCATATATGAATGAGCAGATAGATGAGGACATTTGCCAGCAGCGGATCCTCTGTGAAATATTTACGGATGCAGAGAAACACAAGCCTATTAGTGACTTATTCCTCAAACGACTCACGTACGTACAACTTTACTTGTTACTTATTTCTTAGTTTCTTGTGAATATGATGAACACATACCTCTACGATTTTGTTATTTATGAATGGACAAAAGGTAAAGTAGGGCAATTTATTATGCATTTATATGTAATTTATGTATAATGTACAAAGTATAACGTAGCTCATTGTCCATAACACACTTTCAGCGTTGACCGCGGAGTGGTGCCGGAAAAGGCGACGAATCGTTATTTTCGCTACGTTACAGCCATGCAGGATGGAATTATTTCTGGAGACAAATCTGCTTGTAGCAAGCTGTACAAGCGATGTCCATACTCGTCAACAGGTTGAACCCTTTTATCTTTCATCTTTTATATTGGGATATTTTCCATATTTTCTTTTCTTCCTTATTTTTCTTCCCTTCCGTATGGAATATGGAATATGGAAATAAGAAAGATGCAAGTTTCTGGTTTTCTGGACTCTTGAAATGCTTCAGTATAAAAATACTATACAAATGAACAACAATCTATTTCTATTTATCTACTTATGTTCAAAGGTACAATAATGTACAATGTACATGTGCCTGGATGCGTAGAACGTAGTACAAGTAAAACTTACAACTAATACTGTTTCTTTTTTTTTCTTGTGTATTTCCATCCATTCAGACCGACTTCATATGGAGGCGATGCAGTTTTGGACTTTCATCATGTCCATGCTTCATCTAGAATTTCGTGACTATTAAAACCCTTCTGTATTATTTATGTATGAAGAATGAAGAGTGAAGATAATGTAGAATGTGTATATGTATAAAGTATGTTGTATAGTAAATATTAAATACGCTATAAATGTGAGCTGCGAGCCAGCCGGCCGGCCATCCAGCAAGAACATAAGGAATAACGGGACAACGACGGGGAGATTCGACGAATGGACGAATGGACGATAGAAAATAGAAAACAACAAGATAAGAATGAAAAATACATATATAGAATATAATATAGAAGAGGCAACTCATTTCCTTCGAACAATAATCACGTGGTGGTGGACATGGACTCACTTGATCATTTTTACCTTGACCATCTACGTTTTTATTCTTGTATTCTTGTACTCTTGTGTTCATGTTCCATGTTCACCGCCCACCATAATCAACAGCACTTTTTCTCCGCATTTTTCTCCTTTCTTCTTCTTCTTCTTCTGTTCCATTGTACGTTTTATATTTTATGCCTATACATATAATATATGTACAATTTAAAATGTACAGAGCGTACGACTAATACTAACCACAACCACAACCAAAACTGAATGCTCAACACTGAATGCTAAAGTAGATGAGAGGATATTACCTACACCAACAGATTTTACAGTATACTTTTCCTTCTTTCTCCATGTCATGAATCATGAATACAGACTAGACAACATTGAATACCTTGGAACTACTTTTCTTGTCCATGCATCAACAACTACAATCTACAAACTACAAACGACTTCTGGTTGGCTTGATTTGGCTTGTGTTTTGAGTTTTGTGTTTAATGTGTGTCTGTGGTCCGAGAGAGTTCAAGATTCTACATTCAACATTCTACATTCAAGATTTAAGATTCAAAACAAAACAAGACAAAAAAACAAATGTTGCCTGCCTGCCTGTCTGAATCAACCCTGTAGACTTTCGACGTTCGAGTTCGACATTAGACCTACATATATGTAGAATAGTGTAGATTGTATTGTAGATTGTACAAGTAAATTATATGTAAAGTAGTAGTATAGATATGCATGAAGATTCAAGATGCATCCAGAATTTGAATAATAATTTTTTTTCATCTCATTTTTTCTTCTCCCCTCCAAGACAAGATGAAGAATGAACAACGAATAACGAACCAGGAGCAAGAATGCAGAAGAGGGTGAGAAGGAAAAGGAGGAAGAGGAATAAAAAGAAGATGGAAATAAAATTCTTATCTATTTCAGAGTTTATAGTGTGTGCATTTTGTATTTTACATAATGTATACAGTGATTTGTAGTTTGTATTACATTGGGGATGGTGGTCATTGTAAACTCTTTATTGTGTAGTACTTGATTTGTAATTGTTGAGGAAGCTGGAACTTGGAACATGGAACCTGGAGAAATGAGCTGAACTCCCTTTTCTTTCTTTATTGCTCCAAGCTCCAAGGTTTATTTATTATACATTTTGGTGTGCATCTGTAATCTGTAATTTGTAATCTGTATCATAGCTGTAGGTTTATGACTTATGACGTTAAAACTATTATTATTAGGACAATTATTATGAACAATGGATTGAAATGAGTTGCTAAAGACAGTTTTTGGACAGTGTCCACCTCTCTATGTAAATAGTAAATAATATATGTATACAGAGAACTACGTAAAATATATTTAGTATTTACCTTTGTTTGTAAAAGTAAGAAATATCAAAAAAATAGTAATAATAATTCGAGTCAATATTTTGTATTGAATACTTTGAGAGTTGAGAATTGAGACCAATACAAAAAAAACCAGAGCTTTAAAAAAACTGATCTAAACTAAACTAATAATTAAAAGTATACAGTAGTGCTAATATTTTGTGATTTTTAACATGTAACCTAGTACCTAGTCAAATTTTCAATTGAGTTTTAGTATTTATTAACACGACTGTGTTTTGTGTTCAATTCAGAGAGCTTTATAAAAATGTATGTAAAATTTATTTCCTGTCATCGGGTATATCAGTATGTATATTGGATTATAATTTGGTGAGGGTGGGGGGTATTAGGGTTTTTACTTAGATAGGTTTGGGGAAAAGGTAATAGATAATAGATAATAAAAGAAGTAGAATGGTGTTGGCAAATCTGTTATAATGGGGTTTAGATTTTACATTTTATTAATATAATATATAATTTCTAATAGCTATCATTGTTATTATAAATCTTAAACAAACAGAAAAAGTGTTACATATTGTTTTTAAGTACTACTTTCTAAATTTTAAATTTCAAGTTAATTCTAATGCAAACAGTTTTTGTACTATTTATGTTCGATGTTTGATAGTATGACATAGAATATAGAATACAGATTAAAACATGTAATACTTGTATCTTTTATTTGATGTATTATTACTTAATACTTAATATCAATTGTGTATGATATTGTAAAAATGATAAATGATAGAGAAATAGTAATAAAAAGTTTGCCGATTACTTGACATCTCTCCACGTGGCTGTCTTACTTTTTATTCTGCGCATTAGGAATTAGGAAGTTTCATAATAGGAGAGGATTCAGGATATTCGTAAGTATAATCACGATTGAAAATTAATTTGATAGTCTCAAGTCTCTCAAGTCCTGAGATAACTGCGGTGTTGGCTGTGCTGATTACAACTAACTACGACTCCGAACTGGTCATACATGTGTATAGAGTGTAGATTATTGTGTACTGTGTATTGTGTTCAGTGCTCGGTGTTCAGTGTAATGTGTAAGTAATACGTACAAAGTTTGTAGTTTGTAAATGAAAATGAGAGCACAGACAGAATGCGTATCGAGTATCAAGTATCAAGGAGAAGAGAGGAGAGAGGAGAGTGAATGAACTTGAATGTATTATACATGAAGTAAGCATTATCATACCAACACTTAACACTTGAAACATAACTCACATTTAGATACATCCAGTCTTATGTCTAATGTAATGTGACTATGATATGAGTGATATGACTTTTAGAACAATTTTCAGTCGCCAATCTATTTTGTAATCCTTTTTGCCCACATTTATTTCTTAATCGTTACTATTATCACCTAAAGATAGAATTACCTATTAACTATTAATAATCATTACTGATTGGAGACAGTTTAAATCCAAAATCCATGCATGTGAATTTCTATTTTATATTTCATGCAATAGCAGAAAATTATAAAGTGCAAAAAGAAATGAAGGAGGTTAAAAATTGTGCGTTAATGATGTTAACTTACAGGTTATGAGTACAGAATACATAAAACTTCAAGGCACAAGGCACACATGCCCATAAAATATGTACAATGTACAATGTACAAAGATCTAGAAAGTATCACTAGAAAGGGATGAGCGATGAAGTCCAAGTTTCACATTGATAACTGATAACCTAAAATTCCTCATTAATTCTTTCACCATCCAGCAAAATAATATGTGTAATTTTTGTTAGACAGATTTTTCTTGTAACTTGTAGTTTTTATCCCGATAATGCCAGTATTCGTATTCGTCTACGTATGATTTATTATGTATGATGTCTGACGTCTGTATTATGGCCTGTTTTAAATAGCATGTGGCAGTATACAGTCTCAATTGCATGTTTCTTTTGTTTCCCTCTGTTTCCCTTGTGGAATTTATTTTTATGCGGAATTCTCGAGAACAGCAGTCATTAGTCATTAGTAACTACGATATTAACATGAGGAGAAGGGACACATTTATCATGACATTGTATACATTGTATAAACAAAATCTTTGTAATCTTTTCACTGGCTGCAACAAATTAGTTAGTCTGGCCAACACAATATCCATTATTTAAAATTACATCGTAATATTAAATTACAAATATGCTTATACTTAAAGAATGGAATCTAAGAAATAAATGAAATTGAGGATACACTATTATTATGTCTATGTAGTTTATTTTATGGCAAAATGCTTCTCATTTCTACACATAATATAGACATTAGACATTAGACGTTCACTATACACTGTACACAGTTCAGAAATAGTAAGCTAAAGAAAGAGAATACCAAAACATAACTTGTCAAAAAATCAATGTGGCGAAAAAATTTACTTCTGGGTCAAAAAACTGAGAAACTGAGTCTGATTTTTTTGGAATTTTTTCATTTTGCACAATTTGATACTGGACGTCATTCAAAGATTTTAAGAAAAATTTCACCGCTTCCCCTACGAAGTACGAACAGACTAAATATTATACGCGCAAAAACTATAACTACAAGTTGATTATATAATTTCGTAGTTATTTTCATAAAAAGTTTCAAATGACTTTATCAAAATGGGAAAATGGAACCGATAATGAACCTATCAAAGTTTCTAGTTTCTCTTTTTTCGTTTACCATCTTTTTCTCACGCATATTTTGTGTCACTATCTCTGTCACTACATTGCAACAGAGTATAATGTAATGTGTATCATCATTTACCATTTAAATAATCCTTTATTTTGGCTTTTTCCATTCACCTTTGCCTTTTCCCTCTGGCTTATTGACACTTTTACACTTGATAGCCTTGTACGTAAAGAAATTGCAAACTGATACTCTGATTAAACTAATATGTATAATGTATAATGTATACTCTCCTGTAGAACAACGGAAGGACGTGAAAGCGATAAACTTGAGTGTTAACGATTATGGTTATGGATTTGACCTGAACTGTTTTTAGTTTTTACTGCCATAATCATCAATTGTTAATCGTCAAATTGTCAAATTGTCAAACCACGAAATTTTTATGCGGTAGTAAACTCTAAGGACATATTATCCACCTATAAAATATTATGAGAAATGGCTTAATCAGTCTAACATTAAATATATTATGAATTATATGAATAATCATTTTATTTTAATCTTCAGTGTACTTTTACAAATGAAAGATGAACATTTTATGAACGTATGATGATAGAATGTCATGGAAGATAATATATTTAGAAGAAGATGTGTAGTCTACATTGTACATCTTAGTACATGTATAAATAAGAATGAAATTTCATACTTGGAACTGTGACATGTGATAAAATATTTACATAATATAATCTGCAAATACATAAATCGGTAGCGTAAAAGAAAATTTGTCTGAGAAATTTTCCAACCCCAGCATAACAAAAATGTCTTTGGTATGCAGTATGTCATGTATAGTTGCCTACATGTCTGTAGGCAAATAGTTGTAGTGAGATGCTCAATGAGTGATAAAATGAGACTGATGTACATTAAATGAAAATTGATACATGAAAACGAATAAATAAATAAAATGAATATCCATTGGTGGTCATGTTTAAATATATATTTTGTAATGAAAAATGTATTTATTTATATAGCTTAATAATCTTTCACTGGACTCATGTGTATATACATTATACATATAAATGTTTCTTTGTCTTTTGTGTATACGATATACGTGATACGTGACATGACAAAAAAGGTATAACAATAATATATATTTTAATTTACATAATATATGTACTTGTGTGTAATATATTATATTGGTAAAAAATAAAAATCTTTTGTCTTTATCATATATCTATTATATATTATATTATACTCTTTCTACGACATCGTATATTTTATGTATGTGTTAAGCATATAATATTATATAGTTTATTTAGTTTTTATTATCATGCTGAAAATAATTTGTATCATCTCCTTTTATATCGTAGATTTATTTTATAGCTGTTCTTCACACACAAGGCGACAAAATATTGTTTTCATATACTGTTTCATGTTCCTTTTCTATCATTGTAAATTATACATACCAAATGTGTCATATCTCATGTGTATAGTTACAAAAATTTTCCCTTGTGGGACAAAAGTAGATATAAATATTACTTGAAATTTATTAGTAAGAGACAGTCAAAACATTTTGTAATCTATTTTATTTCTCTTTTTGATAAAAAGTAATTATTAAAATTCCTATAGTTTATATATTTAAGGGTAGTTTCCGTTTGAACGATTCACAGTTTTCATACATATAATTTCATTTCAATTTCAAGCCGATACCTTTTTATTTTCAGTATTTAAAATGGTCAAATACAAAAATTTTGTCCCAATAAATATACAAATGTGACAGAGGCAGTAATATTTTTCATAGTTCATGTTTTGTGACTATTTATACGAATGAAAGACACTATATAGTTACTCTATAATATATATTTTAACATTTAATTTAATAATATTTTTCATACTAGAAATATTCAACTCATAAATAATAATATAAGTATACCGTTATGCATAAGATTTAGTTATTAATAGCAAGTTCACAAATATTTAATAACATATCAACCACATATCAATCAATCAATCCCTTAAGTGTTGTGTGTGACTTTGGACAACAAAAGAAAGTATGTATAATATACACAGCTCTCTCTGGAACTGGATTGAATCTGGATTTTCAATGAATGAAGTTCAATGTTAGAAATATATGCGACATCATTAATAAGAAAAAAAAATACTTGTAAGGCTTTTTAATTTATTCTTCGTATAGGTAATTTGAGCCTGAAGAATAGATGTATGTATATGTAAAATGTAAAAGTGTTATAAAGTCTGTATAAAATGTATACCAATAATATTAGAATTTATAGTACATGTGTTTTATAATAATATAGAAAAACTGTGTACGTTCAATGTCAATGTATGCAAATGTACTAGTATAAAGTACAGAGTATGTGTGTTTGATTTTATTTCAAAGTCCAGTGAAAGTGAAAATGGGGAAAAGTGAGAAAAGGGAGTAAAAGGGGATGCATCTCAATACATGTAGATATTTATATGTATCTGAACACAAATAAATATAGGCATATATTTATCTATTATATATAGAATATAGAATATATGTATTTGTATGTATTTTATGTATAATAATATAGTAAATATATATATACGCTTACACCAGAATAAAATTTATGTATCAAAGATACATATAATAGAAAGCTTAACTAAACAGTGACAAAATAAGGAGAGTTTTTTTTCTTTTCTTCAATATATTATATAAATTGATTTATTTTTTCTTCTCTTCTTCTATAAACTTTTCGTTTAACTCGCTCTGTCCTCAACATTCTTTAACATGTTTCATGTGTACAAGTACACAATAATATTATAATAAAAATTCTCTACTCACTACACTATCGTCTATTCTATAACAATGTTTATAATTATTAGTATATTCTCTGTCATGTATATAATCTACAATAAATATATGTATATATTATGTATAACATTTATAAGTATGTATATAAAAATAGTACCGCTCCGTATCTTTTTTCAAGAAAAAAATGATTTCAACGTCCATCCATTAAATTACCGTTGTTACAAATTGAGCCATTCTTTCATTTTTTTGTAGAGTTTGGAAAAGAAAAATGAAAAATAAACAAGAAAATATAGGACAGATAGAAAGATGTTTTTTTTTTGTTTTTAAATTTCAAAAAAAAAATTTGACAAAATTTTGGCACACATATATACGTAAATCACAAAAAAAAATACACTCACATTCACGCATTCCTATAATATATTTTGTGTCAAATTTTTCATTTTTTTCATTTTTTGTTTTATACGATCTCTATATAAATACATACACTGAAAAAATGGTGAAAGCAAATTCTCTCAGCATGTGATATAAAACAAAAAAAACACGGACGCGGTCTTGTTTGATCATTGTTTTTTTTGGGGAGAAAGTCGTGCTATATTTTTCAGTTTTCAGTTGTTGATTTTTCCAGTTTGTTCCTCTTGTTCGTCAATTTTTGTGTCCATTTGTTATATAAAAAGTCCTCCAACAAGAATTATTCTATTATTTAAATAATAATTGTGTGTGTGTGTTAGTGTTTAATCATCGTATTGTTTGTTTGTTTTACTATTATTACTACTATTTTAAGTATCGCTCTCTACTTTTTTATCAAACACTTTACGAAAAAATAATAATTTCTCACTCTTTTTAATTTAATATCCTATACAAAGTATATAATTAAATTAGCATGTTTCGTATCAAATATATATATATCTATGTATATGTATCTTATTTTTTGTATATCATTACATTTTTTAGATGGGATAGATTGGCGTTCAAAAAAAAATATTGAAAATAAATATAATATGTTTTGATTTCTCTCTTTTCTTAAATATGATAAAATATTATGATATCCATCTTTTTCACATAATATATATATTTTACACATATAGTTATACTATAGTAAGGTCATTGTGGAAAAATGACACAAAATAATAATAGTAATAATAATAATAATAGCTGTGGCAGTTTGATGATTTCAAACTTTTTGACTACTGACTACACATAATATTTTTTGTAATATTATTATTGTATAATATGTAAAAAATAATTCTATAGGATTTTGATGGTGGTATATATTTTTTCTCTTTCTACAAGTTTTTTTAGGTGGTAACATTGGAAGGAATATTGACTTTGATCTCTTATTATAGAAATTAGAAATTAAAATCAAGAGAGAGGATTTTATTCCTTCTGACTCTTATAGCGACTTGATATTTTTTTTTTCTTATATATTTTATAGTGACGTTTCTTACATTGATATTATTTCTACAAAAGTATATAGGATGTACATGTCTACTTTATGTAGTTTGTGATTTGTGATAAATATCAAATGAAAAATCTATACTAAAATAGCCATTATATATGTATAAATATATGTGTGAATGTGTGTTTATTTTAGAGGTGGTATATTTTGTGATTGAAGGGAAAAATATATATATGTGTTTGTGTCCAATAATACAATTCAAATATTAAAGACAAAATTTTGATGTGTGAATTTTGAAAAAAGAATCAAAACTGTCTATTTAAGCTGAGGTATGTTGTTTTTTCATTATTATTTTTTGCATTTGTAGTAATACATAATGATTTATTTAAAATGAATTAATATTCTACTCTTTTTTTTATTGCTCTTATTAGTTGTTCGGTTGGTTGGATGAAGAAGAGAAGATTTGTGTTTTGTTTCAGTCTTGCAAAGCATCACGATATGATTGTCGCTTCCACAATCAGAAGAAATGTAACAACAACAATGCGGAGAAGTTCATTCAAGAAGTAAGATTGACGGAGTTCCGGCTCTTTGGTCTCCATCATCATCATCGTCGTCCATCATTGAACTGATTAGATTACTACAAGATCCGGATACGAATGGAATTCCAGGCCACATTTCCAACGCCTAAGGTAAAAGAAAAATCAAAAAAAGAAATCAGTCAAATTAGTTTACATTGTAAAAGGTACAGAATATATATAATATATTATTATAACAGATTTCCAATAATTTTATAATACTATAGCTTTTCCTTATAACTTTGTACATATATATGTACATCTATTATTATACATGGCAGTGTGATACAACACTAGGAAAACTCACTTTAAGTTCTCATTCATTTATTCTATCATAGTTTATTATTTATTATTATCTACGCACAATTTGTTCCAATGTTAAATAATGTAATCTACTGAGTATGTACGGAATATAATGTACAAGGAAATGTATGTATGTATACATCATCTATGACCTACGACGCACTATGTCGAAGAATCAGGTGAAATAGGCACGCACGTAACCTTCATTTGTCTATGTAGAATGTAGAGGACCAATATTATTATGTATGATGATGATGTACTACTTTTATGATACAGGACACAAAAATTATTTAGGTAGGCTAGTTATTATCATTATTATTATACAGTTGCTATTGCGTAATAACCTCATGCTGCATTTTTTTTTGAACCTACTTGTGAAATATTCCTATTTATAAAAATAACTGTAAAAGACGAGAAATTATCAGTATGAATGATGATGAAATTAAAAGATATAATAATATTTTAAGGCGGAGAAGGAAATGATAGGGAAAAGGGAAAAGCTCAACAAGTGGTTTCTCCTTCTTAAAATAACAATGCAACAGATGTATATTACACTTGTATTATCATTACTCTTCTCCTAGGTCAAATTTAGCCTCAGCATTTTATTTGTTATACATGTATAAAAATATATGCTTGAATATCAAGAATTTTCTTTGGGTTCGAAGAAATCGAGAGAGTTAGAGAGAGAGAGAGAGAGACGGAGGAAAGTTGAGATTGATTAGTTTATAAAATCTGAATACGTAATAATACTATAGAGTAATACTTCATAAGCATTTCTTGTATATATATACTTATGGGGGAGAAATTGGGTCAGTGGCCGACTCTTTCTAGAGTACATAAAATGTCGAAGTCAGGGTATTATTATCAAAAATAGACAGGCCAGTAGCATTATGATTCAAAGGGTTATATATTATGATAATTTGAATCTCAGAGTGTATTTCTATTCTATATAATATGTTACTAATAATAACATTGACCCCACACATACATTTGATACATAAAATCTTGTATTCTTGAGATATATATTTTTTATATCCTCACAATGATTAGCATTACAATTATTATTACAATTGTATTTCATCTATTAAAGATTGGGGCCAAAAATCATGAGACTCTTAATTTTGTCTACTAATAGATGTTTGTATAGATAAGATAGTAAGATGGTACAGGAAAGTTGTCCAAGTATTTTAGTGTATATTCAAACAAACTAATAATAATGATAATAATATAGTCAAGACGTTTATGGGCTTTCTATATACATACATCTTAATAATAATAATACTAATGTATACAAGTAAACTGTGCGTAGGTATAATATGTATGTACGTATTGTATATGTATATGTATAAGAAAGAAGAAGGAAACCCTCATCATTTTAAGATGGAACCGTTAATCGGCGGAGGAGAGGGTAAACGAGGACAAACGAAAGCTCGACAACGGTATCGAATTCTCTCGAAAAATATAAGAAAATACCACCTTATAATAATAATAATATTATCATTATTATCGTAAAAGCCTTTCTGTCTTCTATCCTGCTTCCTTACTCTTCTTCTCCTTCTTCTCGATGAATCATTCAGAAGAACACTCACTCACTATATAGGATTTCCTTCTTCCTTCAGAAATCCTTATGTAAGGAAGCACACTTATTTACAAGTATAATAATATAATAAGTAATCATAACATTTTGTTATGTGCTGTCCATATCCATCGATGCATAATGTATACATATCTATATATATACATATGTATGTGTTTAAGACATAAAAGGATTTTTTTTTTTTTGGCCTAACTGTTTTTCAAGCAGCACCTTGCCGGAAAATTCCGCTTTTTTTTACAGAAAATTGCTCCATTATTACTTCAAACTACTATACTTGTACTAAACTTGTACTAAACTTGGTTTGAAAGGGGTAGGGTCCTTACTCATTACGTATGTACAGAATAGTCCTACTATACTTTCGTCTTATATTATATTATTTTATTATGAAACCGTTCAGGTTTTGATGGGCCTCATACATTTCATACATAAATACAGTTTTACGATTTACACATCTACGTAAATCTATCCATCTACGCCACCCAAAACTATCTATAATCATACATAAAGGCCCTTTTGTATCTTAAATACATTTCTCAAATACATACTATCCATTAGAGTACCGATGAAGTATTAACGTACTAATACCATCATCATTATTATTATTATCATTATTATTATTATATGGGTATATATCAAGACAAATCTAAACCCCTTTCTCGTTTATTTATTTACAATAGTTTCAACAAGTAAATAAACCTTTTTCTCCACACTTTCAATACTGTCTTCTGTCTTCACCTTTTTCCTTGATCAAGAGTAATTTTGCTATGACTATGACTCATTCATTCGTAGTTCCCCTCTACCCTCATGTTTAATGAGTTCAACAGTTCATGTACTAAGAAAGTGTGGAGTGTGGAGCATAAGGATCTACAAATGAATGGGGAATTTTGCACATCTATCGAGTTATGACATTATGACGTGCAAGAGATGAATATTGAATACGTAATAGTTTATCCCAAGTTGTAAGATGTTAATGTAAGATATGTTTATAATGGTATGTATTGAGGTTTGAGAAATGTTGCACTGTGTACTGTGTATCCCGTCTGTGCTCATTACATCGGTAAGATAAATAAGGTAGTCAGTCACAAGTTGTAATCATGTAAGCATGTTGTCAGTTGTCACTTTATCTCCAAACGGCGACAACGACCAATGAGAGAACTCATTTAAACAAGGGGATACCTGTATTTTATGCGTATCTGAATTTAAATAGGGAGGACAATGTTTAACTTGAAACAAGAATATATAATTATTATTCTTATAATATTACACATGTATATTATTTTTATCAAATCATGACAATATGATCTGTCATTAAATGCACACATGTTTCCAATTTCTAAGTTTATCCTTTCGTGACAGATGATAGATTTACTATATTTCATATATATATGCATCTTTATGTCTCAAGTCTCAACACATTCTGAACTGATTTCTACTGGTGAAAAAGTTATCAATGGAAAACCCTTTCAATTTTGAGCGGACTAAAGGGAAATTTAAAGTACAAAGTTAAACTTAAATGGTTGTTTTTGTTGCTATTTATCTTGTATATATATCTATATATATATTTACATTCTGAATGCCTCTTTTAGAACATTCTGGTATACTCAGTGCATTGCTATACAAGTGTAGTGAAAGTAAATTTACTTCACCAAATTAAAAACATTGAAAAACAAGAATGAATAGAAAAATGCGCACATAATCCTCTGTATTTTTTCTGTTTTTGTTGGTGTTCGTGATCCAACTCCAAGCTTGTTTTCTTGTAAACAAGCAAATGAAACTTATTAAATAGTAATGAATGAATAGGACATTATTATCGCATTATTTTAATGATTTCTCTCATATCTATCTGAGTAGTTTTCAAGCTTCCAGTGTGTCCAGTACATTGTAAATAACGTTATTCTTCATTCTATATGATATATTATGTATAGTGTAGAAATTACAAGTACATGTACTGCAGCTATTAAATTCAAGTCATAAAAGTGAAAGACTCAATGACTGAAATGTGCACATTGCAAATTGCAAATAGGAAATTGCATTAATAGCTGCAAGAGTGCAGCAGATAGCAGATACAAAATGAGATGAGGTGCGTGTGTGTGAAAAGAGTGTATAATATGCAAATCGGGAAGTGCATGCAAAAGGTAGTATGTAGTATAGTATAGAGAGATAGAGATAGATGTTGATATTATAATAGATATAATATATAAGAGTTAAAGCCAAAGGCAATATAGCATTGCCAATGCTTTTTCAGACGTATATAAGAAAAGAGGAGAGAGAGATAGAGAGAGAGAGAAGTCGAGTGGCAAATCAGCTGTGTGTGAAAGAGTAGGTTAGTCTTTGGCTCCAGGCAGTGGAATAAAAGAGCATCGTCCTTTAACGTTTAACGGTTAGCCGAGGCCAATGTCTTGACCAAAAATTAATGGAAGAGGCTTTGCTTTCTTGTATGCACTGTTGTGGAATATCAGTTTTTGTCTGTCTGTCCGTCTGTCTCTCTGTCTAGTTAAGTAACTACTGTAGAATTTTATGGAGAAGAAGAGGAAAAAACTCTTACAAAAAGTTATACAATATATACTCTTAAACCCAATGGTGGTTGCTATCTTTTGTATTGTGTAATATACAATGGATATTGTACATTGTACACGTATTCTAGCCATGCACATTTTTTTCATCCCTGTCAAGAACACATACGTACCATGCCATTTCCTTTGCTTTTCTCTCTCATTGTTTGAATCTACTTTATTCTAGACTCTAGACTGATGGAATTGTTGAAATGAATGAATTCGTGTGTATACATACGAATTCTATGGAATTGAATATTCTGCCTCTTTTTTTGCATGATTGCGAAAAGAAAAAGTTAAACTGCAAATCTGTCAGTTTTTCTAGTGGAAAGGTTCTATGAAGGAATGGAAATAGAAAATAGCCGCCAACACAATAAGTATTTTAAAATTGGTAGGAAATATCTACAGTACACATTGTGAAACAAAACTGTCATACATGAAATACACGGACCATTCATTCATTCCTTCATTCAGTAATATGAAGAAAAATTCATCTTTCCTTTTCTTTGTATTTAAAGCTCGTGTATACTTCCTCATTCTTGCTCTCTATTCTATAAATACTAGCTGAAATCTTATGGCATGTCTCAAGTCCCGAGTCTCGAGTTACCCAAAAGATTTAGATTCAATAGATAATAATAATAATAATAGTACTAGAAGCAACAATATTTCCCTGCTTACAGTTTGTAGAGTTTTTTTTCAATGCCCGCGTCTGTAAAAAATATATCTATGGACAAAATATAAAATGTGGTTGATGTCTATACATGCATTTTATTTGAAAGACTAGTGAACACAAAGATGAACACACGGATGTTCTTCATTGTTAAATTGTAATTATGAAAAGGTCTCAAGTCTCAAAAGTACAAGGAAAAAATAAATTTCTTGTATACGTATCTAAATGATTCCATTGTATACATCCTTACTCACACGTTGAGATGTTTTAAGTGTGTGTGGCTATGTATGTATTGTGTATGCATGGATAGAAAAATGTTCAATGTTTCACTTTGGAAATACATTAGGCAGTCGCTCTGTCTGTTCTCGATATAATACTTTCTTTCTGTTTTTTATATAAAACTAAGATGAATTTGGTTTGCTTGAATTGGAGCTATCGAACACTTTGATTAGATTGCCATATGCTAAGCACAAATGTCTTACTTTTCCCCATTTCCTCATACATTAAAAAGATCATGGATCATTTCTTATACATAATATACGTATCTGGCTTGCGGCATATAAAGATTCCACATCCAATATATTATGTAATAATAACTATAGTGGGTGTAGAAAATGAAAATGACGAATTGTTGTTCTACATGTTCTATATATATTATAATATTAATAATAATATTATACTTTCTCAGTATGATGGAGAAAGAAAAAAAGTTATACATACTGTATTTAGAGGGTAGAGGCATGTGAGCATTGGCATTGAAAATGAAATCGAATGAGGTAGAGAAGACAAGTGGAAGGTTGAAGCTCAATAAATGTAGTGTAATGTATGGGCCTGTATGTAAATACTAAATTACTAAATACGGGCTTGTTCATGTGATGTGGAGCTTCTTATATAATACGGGCTTGTTCATGTGATGTGGAGCTTCTTATATAATACGGGCTTGTTCATGTGATGTGGAGCTTCTTATATAATATGTAAATTTTACCCGGTGGGTCTAAACTCGGAGTACAAATATACATGTGAGAAGTGAGAAGCAACAAGTGGAATGATGAGTGAGAGAGAGAGAGAGAATGAAGAGGAAGGGAAAACACTCTGCATAATAAAAGGACAAAGAAAAAGATGCTTCATTGATTTCCGTGCATATGATTATACAAATTTTTCCATCCATCTCAGGAAGGATATAAAATGTCTCGAGTCTCGAGACTTGATTAGAGACAAATATAAACTTGTCTTACTCTCTCTACTTCTTCTTCTTCTTGCATTTTTTGTCACTTTTTATCCTCAGTTTTTCATCTCTACAGTCTACAGTCTTTTTCCCTTCCCTCGTCTTAATCTTAAAAAGCTTTTATTTTTTTCACCCTCTCTCTCGGTGCATCCCTTTTTTGGTTGCTCATCTACATAAATACATTACATTATGCATAATGTATTATTATTGTATTATTGTTATCATTGTGTGAGCTTGATTCCTGGTTGCCCTAACCCTAACCGTCGTCTTGTTATTCCTAGGAATTTTTATTAGATTCTGACTCACCTCTCTCTCTTTCTCTCTTTTATATGTTCCTCATCCCTTATTACAGGTATTTTATAACATGTTCCTTGACCAGATATTTCACTCTTTATAACTTGTTGCTAGGTTAAAAATAGTATCGATTTTTCAAAATGTACAAAACTAAAAATGTACTTGATGAAGGGCATATTTTTGTTAGAATAGATTTATTTTACTGTAATTTTCTCTACTTTTTGCTACTAAAATTATCCAACTCGGATTTCATCTTTTTTTAAAAAAAAAAGAAGCAGGATGTTCTTAATTTCTATACTTTTTTTCATTCATGTGTAATGTTTATACTCATGTACATTGAATAAAAAGATAGATAAAAAATTTTGCTCATCCTTTTACATTGTACATAGTGAACAGGGAACAGTCTTTCAATCATCAAATACACAATGTAAAAATATGTCATTCCTTTGACAATTCAATCTTCATCTTTTCACATTTTGTGATACATGAAAAGATTTGAAATAAAAATGAAAGATGAAAGGAGTAAGTATACTAAGTACGTAAGAAAAAAGTACGTATAGACTGGATCCGTTTTTTGTAGCATCTTTAAATTCAAAAAGTAAAGGGTACATTGGACTGTTTTTTTTCTTCATTTTCCTCCTTTTCTTCAATATAGAATTTAGAGAAAGAGTAAATTTAGAATTTAGAAAAATGAGGATTTTTTCCCTCATGAAGATATAAGATGTAGAATGTAGAGAGGAGACAAAATACAACGTTATGTACATTGTTGTTTCTGTTTGGGCTTCCTGAAGAATGAGTCGCACGTGGACGCTCAAAACTCAAAGACAAGAATCTGAGGATCAGTAAATGCAAGTACATAATATAATATATTGTACACACATTTGTACATGAGCACCGTTCTTGTGAGGGTGTATTGATAGTTTTGTGACAAAAGTTTACTGTGTAAAGTATATAATTTTCTGTGTATAAAATAGATCCGTAGAATAGTGAGTGTGTATACTACTTTACTATATATTATACATGAGGGAGGGGTAAAATGAACATGGAAGGTGAGATGACAAGGACTTGAGATAGAATGAAACTGAGAACCGAAAACCAAACCAAACCAGAGCTATAGACTCAAACAATGCTGAAGATTCTAAGGACACTCGCATGTTATGCATGTTTCGTCTGTCTACCGATCTACAGGTTTTTTTTTCATGTTTTCTTTGCCGGTGAAGTAACCCTTTTTCTTCCTCCTACACTTTTTCGTCCGTTTATATTATCTTCCCTTCTGCTGCTGTTGCTGGGCAGAGATAAGTATATTGTGTATGTTGTATGTTGTATATATGTAATATATTAAGTCCTCTATCTAAAAATTTAAAAATTGGCAAAAAAATTCCCTTCTTCTTATAGATACTCTCGCCTTCTACTCCAAACTCCAAAAGAAGTAAGAGAGAAAGAGAGAGAGAGGGTAAGAAAAAATAAAGTTGTCTATGCATAGCAGATGTTCTATAGGCATGAGACCACGTTGTCTTTACTTGAAGAAAAAGTGAGAAAAAAAGCGAAGAAAAACTGTTTTTCTCCTTTCAACTCTTCCTCTCTGCTCGCTGTATGAATGTATGTATACAGTGTATATAGAAAAGACATGAATACATGAATATCCATGTACATTCATTCCATATCCAGTTTTTGTACTAATAATACTGTTTTACACTGTAGGAAAAACTTGCGTCAAAAATGGACAATAGAGTTTCATTAAACCCCTTTCTGCAAACGAGTTCAAAACTTCATTCATTCCATGATAACTGGAAAATATATACTGAACTTCCTCAACACTCACCCACTTTTCTTTATACTTTTGTATTATAACTTTTGAAGATCAACATTTTCCCGTATTTCTCACTTTTTTTTACATAACAGCTGAATAATGAATTCATGTCGAATGTCAAATGTCGGCATTATATGATTACATGTTTACTATTTACTCAAAAAATAATACTTTTTAACCCCCAACTTGTTGATAATAGTAATAATATTTGGTGATAAAAATAAACGGGATAGCCGTTGACAATATTTTTTCTAGATTTCTGTATTCTTTGATAAACACAAAAGTATGGTAAATGGTAACAAAACGTGTCCATCTGTAATCTGTACATATGGAGTAAAACTTGTCAAACTTCTTTCGATTTTCTAGAATATGCAACTCCTTCATCATCATTGAATAGAAATGAAAACGACTCTTAAATATTGAATCATTTCTACATTCTACATAACCCTCTAAAAGCAGAGTGAATTTTTCAATGGAAAACCAGTATTTTACTTTCTTTTTTTTCTACCCATTCTATATTTAAAAATGTCCATATGCATAGATGCATAATGTACAATGTAAAATGTAGAGTGATGGAAGAACCGTTACAAGTTACCACAGTATTAAAGAGTCAGTAGGACAAAAAAAAAATAAAAAAAGTAGTGTTATTTAAAGTTGAAAGGAGGAAAATTAAATTCATTTTCTATTTTCTATACTTTCTTCTCCGTATGCATGTATAATGTGTATATTTATGCGTAATTTACATTAGGGAATAATGATGAGAACGGCATGCATACATAGTTTAGTTTCATTATGCGTTTACCCTTCCTTTTATTTTTTGACCTCTCTCTCTGTCTCTATCAATCTCGCTCTGTATTCTTGATCTGGATTTGAATCTGAACTTGAGCGGAAAGTTATTGTTGAGTAAAAAAAAAAGAGTGTTACTGCGTAGTTGTAATAATTTTATTATGTTATGAACTATGAACTATAAACAATTCTCTGTCCGTTATGATCTGATCTGATAGAAAGTGATGTGATTTATACTTTATACATTATACAGTTGAATTAACTTGAATAAGATCGGAACTGGAATGTTCCTATTCTTTGATGTTTAGTGTTTGATGTGATGAAGTTTCACACGCTTTCATCACTTCAATAATAATTCACCTTTGGAACTATAGCCTATTTTTAGTGAGATATGTAAGTATGTCTTGTGACTATCGGCTATCTTGTACAAGTTGTATCTTATACGCTAAATGGGAAAGCTCTACTCCTCATTTTGATAATGTGAGTGGACATTGGACATTGCTCTCTTTCTACATACAACATACATATTGTACAATGCAATCTAGGTAATTAGACCAAACGAGTTTTGAAATAGGGAAATATTCTGTACTAAAACAGAAAAAAAACTCCACTCTATATATATATATATTGTCAAGTATTTGTACACACACAAATAGTTATGTATGTTTGTTGGGGTTTTCTGATTGGCCTGTCTTTTGCCTTTTGTAGATAGAGTATAGAGTATATATGCAGTATGCATCATAATTATTGATGATTATTTAAAAGTTAAAATAGAACCATCTACAAATCTATCTGTGGATGTCGATGGAAGCCAAATGATCGACTTTAACGTAACATAACATGAGGCACGAGGTATCAATTAAGAATTGAAAGAGTAAAAGGGAGTGAGCCCCTGAGTATAATAATAATGTATCTATATGTATCTATGTCTATTGTCTATTCTATAAAATATAAAATGTCATTATGTTGTGATGATGGTGGTGATGATAATATTGATAAGACACAGAATGTTGCAATTAAATGACATTGAATATCTGTAATGGTCAAACCAAGTCAAGTCAAGGGAAGGATAAACTAAGGAAGAAATTAAAAGTCAAGTTATTGTTGACAGATAGATGTTTGATGCTTTCATTTACGTTACATGACTACAAACTATACAAAGTACAAAATACAAAGTAGAGCGTGTTTGCACATGTTTCAAGTAAACATGAACAAGAGGTGTACAATTATTATTATTATACTATACGCGTATAGCATACACGATAGCTAGTAATAATATTTTATAGAGAATAAGAGTAGACGAGCCACATACATATTAAACAGATAGGTATCACAACGTGGAGAGAGGAGGTATTTGACATTTAGTATCAATACAATCCATTATGATTGTGGCGGTTCTTTCTCAAGGATACTCCAAATAAGATGGAGATAAGCGATATTAGATAGATTGCAATCACATACTTGGTACGTGTAATTTTTAACGTGTAGTATAGTACTAAAACATAGGAGTAAAATGAATATGAATAGACTCTTCCATTGAAGGATTCAATCATATGTTTTTATATTGAGATTTGAGAATAATATGATGGAAAAGTTGTATACTTCTTTGGAAGCTTGGGAAAATATCATTCATCCACCTGCCTCCATCTCAAAATCCAAACGGAGTAGTATGTAAATCCTTACTTATATGGATGCTCGTTTGGATGTTTGGATGAATGAATAAAGTTCATACACTCAACGAGTGAATGAATGACGTGACGAGTATAAAAACTCAAACTTGGATGCAAAAACGCATAACTCTTCATAAAAAAGGAAAGGTGCATTTTGCAGTTGCATTTTCTTCAAATACTTGAAGCACGTTGTAAGTATAAACTGTGTACACTGTACAGCGTGTAGTAGAAAAGTAATTCATTTTTTAGGTTTACAAATCCTGTACACTGTACACTGTACAAGTTGTAATACCTTTGATATTTTCTAGTGTAAAGTGTAAATGTGTAAAGAGTAAAGAGTGTATACTTGAAACGACCTCCAACTTTTTTGTGTAATGTATATAGTTCTTTGACTGTATAAATACAACTACTATAGTTGTACATAGTCCATATAGCGTATAGAGTGTAGAGTGTAGACGTGTATTGGCTATTGATAGAAGTCATAATCATAAAAGATGACATGATGATGATTTCTCCCTCTTGTTCGTATTTTTATATATGTATTATATTATGGGACTGTGCGAGACAAGGAGTGTCATAAATTTTACACAAGTTAGAGACATAATGTCTTTAAACACTAAATACTAAACACTAAACATTAAATAGTATCGCTTTACAAACAATCAGGATGAACTAAATGGCCGATAACTTGATATTCTGTCCTTTGACTCAATCCAGTCTCCAGTCATAACTATGTACAAGAACTATGTAATTCAATGATAATGATTAATGATATATATGGACAATATAATAATTATTATTTTTATGTCCAAATTACATAGATTATTATTACACACTCAGTGTCCTTTTCTCACTGTGTTTTATCAAATGAATTGACTCAAGTTTTTTTCTTTGTTTAGGATTGCACAAAGTTTCAGAAATTCTATATACAACAAAATGAGCAGTATCGAAATCTGCCTTTTTTTATCTTCTTGCAAAATGTGCATGTCAATACATTATAAAGTTTTTTTTCTTTGAACTATTCGTGAATATTTACATGTTCTCTCTGGTTTAAATATCACAAGTTCAGCATTAGTCATAATTAATGTTTTGCACTAATACATGTACTAATAAAGAAATCTATTTCGGTGTATTGATTACAACTTTTCAAAATTCAGTTTTTCTGTCTACGAATCATATATTACGGGACAATTTACTATGTATGATATATCATGTATAACGTATAACTATTTCAAAATCCATAGCTCCAGAGAGAGTACGTGAGAAAATTAAGCGAGGACGTGAGCTTTGATATCCTTTTGATAATAGTATTATTATTATTATTACTAGTTGTCAACCACATTTTCATTAATGAAAAGTAAAGTGTAAAAGGAGCCTTCTGGTTTTGTGTTTTATGGTCATGATTAGAAATAAATGTGGATAATCATTATGTCGTTTCATCCAAATGGGAAACGACAGATATTTCACGTGGACGTCAGGTAGTCTGTAATGTCTTGAGTCTTTAGCGATGACCATTTCAAACAGAATATATTATACAGTATACATCATAGATATAGATGTAGTGTATTATTACATTTTTAAATATTGCATCACAAAAAAATTTACCGTGTCCACTATAAGGTTAAGTTGTAGAACTATAACTATAACCATAATATTATAGTTTCTACAGTTAATAGATGTTGCAATTCTCCATCTCTTCATACACATATAAAGATGTACATGTGTATTTGCTATTTTTCTCCTGATGAATTGGGAAATAACTACATTTCATTATATCATTTTGAATATATCTAGCTCCTTCCAGTAAAAACATGACGAGAAAAAGAGAAATAGAACCCAGACTCAATAATCAATATCAATAATAATATATTCCTAATGTCCAGTTTGCGTGATCAACTACGTATTTGATAATAATAATGCACTAATTTCATTCTCATTTGTTTAAATTGTTGAAATTATACCATATCAATCGGACGTACCCCTGCATTTCTTCCCTGTGTAATCAATACATGAAGACGTGTGCAAAGGTATTTACATAATAATTTACAATACCTCTAGTATAACTAGTAACTAGTAACAAGTAAAAATTGATGTTGAATATAACGCACATTGTTACATCATACATCATAAGTTGTTATGTTTCTAGTTCTGTATAGTATTATTTTTAGTTGTCCTCTTCCTTCTCTTCTCTTTTTTTTGATATTTATCCAGTATCCAGTATATTACAGGATTTAATCACTAGAAATCCAGCTATATATATATACGTATGTTTTATAAATAAACATGAATATCTAAGTACTAAGTTCATGCATAACTTTTAACTTCAAAGGATGTACTTCAATAATACGTAGTATATATATAGTAGGTATTAGATACAAAAAATTAAGGAAAGGGAGTAACCCGGAAGAGGTTCATGATGCTTACATAAGTATATCATGTCAACTATATTACATGCAAAATGCAAAATACAAACTAATCACATAAAATATATTGATAGAGATTCTATATTCCTACGATTATTCATAATTATGCAAAATGCTAATTAATTATTACTTGTTATCTATGCATGTTTTATGTTTTAGCATGGAAAGCTTGGTGCAATATTTAAAAGGTATCTAGTATCTAGGTGTGCAATGTACAACGTACAATCTACAGAGTGCAGATGCTACAAGTATATCAAGTAACTTGCAAAAAAAATGTATGTGTATTTGATTTGAATTTGGATATATGTGTCAGATGATTCAGTCCACTCAAAGTAATATATAGATTTGCATTGTGTGTATCCGCATTGGATATTGGATAAAGCTATCTCTTTCTTTCCTATGGCTTGATGGAATGTGGACCATCCAAGTAGGAGTAGTAGCAACAATGGCAAATGGCAATAATTGCAATGAGAAATATAGTACAAATAATACGAATACGAATACTCTCGGCGCCAAATCAATCGATACAGATTAATCGTCATCGTAATCCCACATATTATCATTGTTGTACTATAGTAGTAGTAATAAGTAGGTGTATGACAGGCAAAGTCAACTCTACACTCTACACATATCCATATCTATATAATATGTGCAATTTTTCTTTGCAACAATGCCACAATGATTGTAAGAGCACGTGCAATTCTTCACATACACACATTTACGTTAAGGGTTTTGAATATTCCAAAAGTATCCACGTATAAATAAATGATAATGATTAAAAGCCTCTCTCTCTTTCTGTGTTCTATGTTGTTTGGTTATGTATAATGTATATATATAAATGTTATATGTGTGACTTAAAAGCGCCAGAGCATTCTTTCTCTCCCTGTCTCTGTCTACTTATTGGGTTCTCATTTCCATTTACATTTATAAATTTTAGGTCAAAGAAGAATTGATAAATGATGACGTTAACTTGTGTGTACATATATTATGTATGTGTATGTTAATGTACGTGCATAAATATAGTCATTTGTCTCGTTGTCATACTCACAATTAGCAGTGGGACACATGCAAATATAATAGAACATAATAATATAAGTATATTATATATTATATTATATTATACTACATGATAAAGAACCAAACCAAAGTAAACTAACTAACTAAAGACATCGACCTGTATGACACTATGAGTTATCTAGCACACATTTATTTATTATTTTGTAAATATATTTTACGAATATCTATTACGAGAGCTAATGTTTGTAAATTTAAATTCAAATCCAAATCCATAACCATAACCATAAGCTTGCAACTCCAAGTGGTAGTACATTTTATTATGTATTCTAAATATTACTCAACTACAAATATTATTATTATGTGAGTCAATTTGACTTTAAAGACCTACAGGCCAATAGTGAATAGCCAAATTATATGTATGTATTGCCATTAGCTTTCTTTTTCCTTCCTCTTGTTTCCATTTGTATACACGTATTTTATGTCACATAAAACTAACATAATAATATCAATAATGGTATATTATTATAATTTAATAATACAATACAAAATACAATAGTGTGAGTCAAGAGTTCAAGAAAACCATGAATTGAAAAAAAAAGCTTTATTCTATTCTCTCTTTCTTTTAAATCCATACTTTTTTCCATGTTGTATGTTTCTATTGCACTAAATAATACAAGTACTATTGTTATTCTTATTATTGCTCGTGTAATGTATGCATTCATACATACATACATACATACAAATAGATAGAGTACTTAACGAACATAATGTATAATGTATAATGATGAGGATGATATTTTCTTTGGAAAAAAAAAGAAGAAGAAAAAGTGAACCAAAGGACTCGTTCAAATTTCACATCCCCGTTCAAAAGCAAGAAAAGTTGATGATTGATATCTTGATGCATACTTTACACTCCACTACATTACGTTTTACGTTAAAGGAGAAAATGTTGTAAATGAAAGGAAATCATGATGAGAGAGGCGATCTATTTAAAGGGGAAAATGGGAAAATGTAGAGTGTTGATTTTTTTGATATATTATACATTGAACATCAGCATACACCATCTTATACACTTTCAAGTAAATGAATGTGCTGTACACACGAAACTCTACTTAATACTTGTATAAAGTACAAACTACACACATGAGACTTTAGAGAGAAAGAGAAAGAGAGGAAAAAAAGTTGGTTGGTTAATACTAATGTTGATATTGATATCGATGCTGATACTGATGTGCTGCAGTGTAAAATGTAGAATACGCATAATTGCGTACTGTTTCTTATCACCTTCTTCCATCTTCTTCTATTTCTATCATGTAAGAAGATTTATTTTTAATATGCATATTATGCATTTAAATCGTTCATCATGAATAAGATGAGACAAAAAAGAGGGTATAAAGATAAAAACTTGAAGAATTGTGGAAGGGTAAAAATACAATATATTATATTGTTTTATAATATAAAATATAAAGTATTAATGAGCTGCCGACAATCGACAACTGACACCTGAGTTTTGTCCAAAAAACACTTGATTTTTTTTCCATATTATGAATGTGTATATATTATTATGTACACCTTTACTCCAGACTACTACTACTACTTACTACAAGAGATTATATATGTCCCATCCTCTTACTCCTCAAGGCAAAAAACACAAAAATCCTGATACTTTTACTATAATACTTATTTGGTAAAGTATATAATCTATCTATAATATATAAGAATTACTATTGTTATACATTTTACAAAGTATTATCATATTAAAAATATTTGATATGTGGAGGGAAGGTAAAAAAAGGGAACTGGTCAAAATTTAACGTACATGAATGAACTAGAAAAAATAGTGCATTTACCTATCCAAGTATTCTAATAAATAATACATTGTACAACCTATCAAAGTATTATATTTTTTTTACAATGCATCTGTAAAACGATGTAATATGTAATAATAAATAAAAATTGAGAACCGAAAGTGAGTTTTCCCTGTGTGTATTATGTGTTATGCGTGTGCCATAATAATATTACATATACTATGATGATGATTGATGATATACTAGTACAAAGCGTCATGTACAGTGTACACTAGTTTATACTTGCAATCACGAGTAGTGAGAGTAAAAATAATGATAATAATCTTAATAAAAACAATAAACTATGGTGTCAATCTCAAATCTCAATCTCCTAACTCCTAACCGATAATATTAAAGTTATACTATAGATATAAAAATAATTATGACAAAAGTAAAAACTTTTAATACTTACTTGAAGGTGTGAGGATGTGGATGTAGAGCCGGTGTCTTAATTACTGCATAATGTTGATGATCCATGGTATAATATTTTTTGTTAAGGTGGTGGGTTTCTTCGGTATTGTTGATAATTAGGAAAATAAGGCAAATGACTGACTGGCTGGCTGAATGACTGTTTTCTTTTTCTTGTAAATACTGGAATACTTGAAAGTTGAATACTTTTATTACTGGGGGGAGAAAAATTCACTTTTTTGTTTTGTTTTGTTTTTTGGGAATTGGAATTCTTCCTTCCTCTAATATATAATAATACAGATGTGGTGAATAGGGATGGGAATGGGATGAGTGTGGTGAGATACTAAGTCCAAAACCGATACCAAATGATGAATTGGGAAATTAATTTGATTTGATCATTGGTGATGGTTTGGTGCTCAGTAGAGACCAGTTGGGTCCAACTTCTTCGGTGGGCTCGACATCTTGCTCACTTGCATTTGATTGACTGGACTGGACTTTTCAAAATATTGTTGTTGTTATTGTTGTTGTTGCTGTAGTATTACTACTATTTGCAAAAAATACGGTGTACGGTGAGATTTGTTTGCAAAAAAAATTAAGGATATTTTTCTTTTTTTTTGCAAAATTTCACAAAACTTGTCTTGAGAAATTCCTTTTGTCGGAGGAGGAGGATGTAAATGTAAAATGTGGACACACAAATATAGTAAAATATACTAGTGTTGATGTGAAGGTCTAGTAAAGACCAGTTGGGTCCAATGTCTTTGGGTCCATTTTTCTGGAGGATAGCCAAGGAGCGGCGTGTAGAGAATAGAGATATATAGTAAGTAAGTAGTAGTAGACAAAGTTCAACGGAGGTCAACTATGACAGGCAGGGAGCAGTCAGGAGTTCTTGGTTTCTTTCTTGTAAGTGAAGTTTCCTTCGAGTGTAAATGTGTTTGGTTTGGTTTGGTTACTGACACAAACGTGAATGTGTGTGTATGTTTGTCTATTCTGTTGTTCTTGTTCTTTGCGAGCTGTAGTAGAAGTCCGTACGAGAGTGAGTGACTGAGTCAAATGAACGAATTCTCTCCTATGCTCACTCTTTTATAAAACTTTTTTTTTTGATAATGATGATGTTTCTTCTTTTTTTATTTAATATGTCTTTCTATTGTATTATTATTATTGTTTATTTATGTATTTATCTTGTGTCTCGTGATTGATTATTATTATTATTATTATAAATCCGGAAGAGGAGACAGACTTTTAACTTGTAGGTGATAACTGAGATAGAGAGAGAGAGTAGAACGTGACGAGTGAAACACTGGAAGTGAAGTAGTGAGAGTACGTCTTGTCTTTGTCGTATTTATATGTTACAATCTGTGTCTTTCTCGTGTATATATGTATATATGTGTATGAGTGCGTGTGCGGGGGGAGAGAAATAATTGACTGTAGTATAGAATATTAGAATATAGTAGTCGTAGTTTTGTAATACCGTAGATACTGAGGGAGAAAGACAGTTTTGTAGTATGTGTATCGTCAGTGCCAATATTAATTGACAGTACAAGAACTAACTGGTCTGAGGTTTACGGAAAACTGAAGTCGGACAGTAAAAGCTCCTTAGTTTTCTTTCTCCGTACGAAGACTAGAATGAGGAGTACGAGAGTACGAGCCAACGAACAAACTGAGTGAGTGAGTACTCTACTCAAGTGGTCAGATGTTTCAGATGTTGTTAGCAAGCAACAAGAGAGAGAGTGTGTGTGTGTGTAGTGTGTAGTGTAATGTGTAGTGTAGTTTAGAGTAGTGTAGTATAATGTTCGCTGAGGATTACCATGTACATTGTACATGCATATATCCTGAACACTCTATACTCTATACCTAAGTTTTAAAATGCATACAGTATATATAATATACATTCAATAGGCTGAGACCCCCATGTGCAGTAAAGTAAAGCAGAGAGAGAGAGAGACAAGCAGACAGACAGTGAGAGAGAGAGAGAGAGAGAAGTAAGAAGTAGATTCCCCTTCAGTCGTCAGTCTTGTGGGCAAAACTCAACACTCAAAACTATCTGCCTCTCTGTTTTCTTCTTCTTCTTTTTCTGGTTCTTCACGTTCCTATATACTTCTACCTATCTGTCTATCTATCTATCTATATACATTACATGTTTCAACCTCCCAGTGCACTCAGTGCTAACACCTTTACAAACGCATAGAGAGAGAGAGAGAGATGTAGTTATTGCTATCTCTCTTTCTCTATTTCACATAGGAATTAAATAGATATACACAATATAATGCAAGTATATTATGATATGAATAATATAGGAGAATACAAAATACAGAATACAAACTCTCAAGTTATTACATGTACACACACGAGTTTAAATAATGAGTATCATCTTCATCGCCGTCATTATCAACATGTTGTATTGAAGACGACTTATCTCTAATACATTGTTTGTACCTTGTATCTTGTAGCTTGCTTACTTTGCTTTTACATGAACTTGTACTCTGTGTTCTTCCCCGGAAGTTCTTTTCTTCCTCTCTTCATTTCACTCCATTCCATTTTGTGAATTTCGCACATCACGTTACATTATCTTGAAAAGGTGTGTAGTGTGTCCTGTCTAATGTGTAATGTGTGTACACAGTGTGTACTGTACATTCTACATTGTACACTGCATGAATGTCCCATGTGAAAAATATGGGAATGCCGGTATGTTGACCACCTTCTTCCTTCTTTTCTTTCTTTTAAATATTAATCAGTCATCAAAAGTTTATAAAAAAAATTGGCAAACATCTTTTATCTTTTCAGTCGGGGTTTAAGCATTTTTGCTAATTAGAAATTGCAAATTTTCAGGTTAAAAAGCCTGCTCATGAAATAATATATTATATGATGGATAGATACATCTACTGTTTTTTTTTCTAATGATCATAATGATAATTATAGGAAGCATGTATTGTGTATTATGTTTTGTGCATGTTGTGCCTAGTCATATATAAATATATATATATATCTATATGAGTTGGCAATGACCTCATGAAAAATGACATTTTTTACAAGGTTGTTCATGTTTTGCACTGCAATCCATGTACTCTTGTGTGTGTGTGGAAGATATGAGCATGAACATGAACAAGAACAAATGATGATCATGTTCAGTATGAAGTATGAACTGAACTACGAAAGATGAGCGATCAACGAGGATCATTTGACTTTTTTTTTATTTAATTCAATCAATTTACAATCTAGCTAAACTCTCTGACATTATGACGAATAGTCAAGAGTCAAGAGATGAGTGAAAGAGAGGGGGAGCAGTCACAATTTATTATACAATCTACAAGTTACATGTTACATGTGCAAATCGGAAGTAATGGAACGAGTTCAATGAATTTTCAATTTCTTCTCCGCCTAAAATTCTGTAATTTAATGTGTACATGTATATCTCCTACCTGTGTCTATTCGAATATAAGTTCTACGCATCTTGTGTATTACATAAATTTATCTAAAATGTATATGACAAATTAATTAAAATGAGCATGAAAATTTGATAAAGAACTTCCAAATCATCAACTTTTTTGCAAAAGATGCTCCATTTATTTAGGATTCGGATTTGTGGAATTGCAATAATTGTCAGGATATGTTTTGAGTTGCGTAATGCTAAAATGTGAGCAGATGCTACAACATTCTATCGTAATTTGTAATATAAATGAACTAGTTGAACCAAGTTTATGTAGATATTAGATAGTAGAGAGTTGATAGTGTCGAGGGCCTATTACGCATTGTTATTTATTTTATTAAAAGGAAAATGTGTAGAGTGTGGAGCAAAGGACGCGTCAACAACTTGCAAGTCTTGCAGAGGTCATTCACAAAAGAGCAAAATCACTACAGATTACACATTACACATTACTTATACGTGGATTATTTGCATATATAGAAGCTCATAAAAAACATCAACATAGGGAGAGAAAGAAAGGAAGAAAGAAAGAGCGAACGAACGAGATTGAAACAGAGAGATGCAGCTGAGTGCCTTGAAGCATTCTGGAAACAGAGTCACATACACCTTACACATTACACATGTACATACACACAACATGTTATACGATTGTTCTACATCTATATCATCTTCATCAACTTCTTCTTCTGTTTCTTCTGTTTCTCCTCTGACTAGATTGAGTTGAGTTGAGTCAAGTTGATGATTGACGATTGAACGACACTGTTCTCGCGTATACGCAACTTGAAGCTAAACACAATGCAGGTGAACCCTGTATCAAAAAGCTCTTTACTCTTTAGCCTTTAGTCTTTACTCACTCATCCTCTGGCTCTGACTTTGGTTCTGGGAAGAAAGCATCTTCCTATTGAAAGTGAACTGGATGTACTGTGTTGTTGTTG
The DNA here is from genome assembly GCA_019776565.1 of Sminthurinus signatus. Lineage (NCBI taxonomy): Eukaryota > Metazoa > Arthropoda > Collembola > Symphypleona > Katiannidae > Sminthurinus > Sminthurinus signatus. The sequence continues at coordinate 47,777 of JABASP010000401.1, forward strand.
GTTGTTGTATAAAGTATAAAGTATAAAGATGTGTAGAAAAATAAATTACATACATTATAATATGTTGCACATGAATACATTAAAGTTGTAATTTATTATTATAAATTATAATTTATAATACTTCCACCTTGGATCTTGAATCTCTCTTGGATATCCACAAGTGAAAATTAAACCAAAGTTGCAAAATTTACAATTTACCATAATCATGATTATTGATCAGTAAATTGGGGATTTGTGGTCAATAGACGAGGAGTTGAGGAAGAAGTAAATATTATATATTATACATGAGAAAAAAAAGTGGGAGAGAGACACACCCATGGAAAGGGTTTATGTACAAAACATACATGCATACATACATACGCATTACCAGTCAGAGACACCGTCGGAGAATTATTATTGATTCTCTGGGAAAGATTATGTTGACAATAGACAAATAAAAAGATACATGTATGTATACATACATTTATTTGTATGCATATGTCTACAAAATTTAAAATGATTGCGACACATGATCAGACTGACCATTGACCAGCATTTCTTTCTCTCTCTCTGTCTGTCTGTCTCTTCAGTCTTCAATCTTCAATCTTAGAGCCAGATATAGATATAGAATATAAATGATTATGCAATGTATAATATTACAGAGAAGAAGAATTAAGTTTGCATGTATGTTGGGATGAATAGCAAGGTAACTTGAATGTTTGTATGTGTGTGTACAATGTACAGTGTACATATGAGAGTAGACATTAAGCAGACATTGGCATTACCCTCTCTCTCTCTCTCTCCCTCTCTTTTGGAACATGACGATGATGAAAAAAATTCGAGTGCATTTACATGCATGCATTACAGATTACATATATACAAAATACACAGATATCTATATACATAGTATACTGCTTGTATATTTGTATATATAAAAAGTAAAATCCTCATCTCTCCTTCTCAACATTTTTCGTAGTGGTCTATCCAAATTTTTCAACTTTGCTTTTTTTCTAGCCAGTTTTCCTGTGTACAATGTACAATGTAACTACAATGTACCATGTAAGTTGTACGTATAGTAGATCGTAGATCCTAGGTATTTGTTTCACTCTCACTTATCCCTTGTAAGTTTGAAGTTTGAATATCAATTGCAAGTATTTTAGAAAAGAATTTGGTGTTTGGTGTTTACTCTCCCAGACTCTTCTCTATTCTCTCTCTCTCTTTCCCTCTCACTTTATCCTGTATGTTGTATGTTGTACATTGAACATTGTACATCACGAGTTGAAACATCTTTTGTACTCACTATAAATAGCTCAAGAGAACTTGTATGTGTGTGTGTACACAATACAGATGAACGTGAACCTGAAGATAAGGATGTGTATGTGGATTTGTTTATGCCTGTAAGAGGAATGAATGTTTTTCGGTTTCGGAACCGGCTTCACAAGATTTCTACTTAAATTCATCTTCTCTACATTGAATATTGGATAGATTCTAGATTCTAGTCTCTTCTCTCTACACTCTAGACTCTAGACTCATCATCATATTAACCCCTAGGACTCTCATTCTCTTACACGGATTTTATTATATTATTATTATAAATCTCCCTAGCTCTCTCTCTCTCTCTCATCATTTTGTATCATGTACAATGTTCAATGTACAAGTATGACTTTTCTCTCATACTGGATACTGGCTGAATATTGTACTTGTGTCTTGTGTATCTCTCTCCGTATGAGACATTACACATCATCAGTTTATATTATGTAAAATCTGTAGAATTCTCGTTTTAACACACACACACTCACGCATATAATTTAATCTACAGGGAAATGACTTTATACTTGATGTACTTATTACTTGTGTATGCTGGATTATATTACCTCTATCTCTATTCCTTATTCCCTATTAGCTCTCATCACGTTTCATCAGCAGTATTATTACAATATCTGTAAAGTAATATAAAATATAAAGAATAAAGAATAAAAAGATGCAGTGCATACCAGTAATTCTACGCACAAAACAACACTCAATTGTACAATTGTCTAGATTCTAGAGAGTTTAGTCTGACTTTGTGAGAGTCGTATTCGTATTCGTATAGATCTTAGAAATCACTGAATATGCCTCTGACCTCTGGTTCCTCTGAAACTTGAAAATATTGTAGCTTTTACCCTTTACCCAACTGGTACATAAAGGTACAATCTACATGTTATTCATTGAGTACTAAATATTAAAGGCATAGAAATCTGAAACGTATTACGTAAAATACAAAATATGTTTTTGATGAAAAAGGTTTGTCCAAAAAATTTACATATTACATATTATGCACAGTGGAAATAATACCTGAAAATAAATAAATAAACAAGTAAGTGAGGTGAGGGTATACAGTATATGTTATGTATCTTTTAAAGTCTGTGTATTTCACATACCGGATTAAAAGCTTACATGTTACTTATATGTTATGTATATCGACTTGTGTTATTCAAAATTCAAAACAGTGGAGAGTGCAACGCATTTCTAATGACAACATAAAACAGCCTTATGAGTCTCATTATTATCATCATTACTCATTGTGTCCTTTTATTGTGTATGGTCTACAGTCCACACTGTACACATGTACTTTTGACTGTAGTAACAAATTCCTTCAAAACATGACCACGACTAAGAAGTTGTTCACAGCTCATACCAAAAACAAAACCAAAAGTAGTCTGGACACGAGAGAGAGAGAGAGAGAATATCAAGAAAGGGAAAGAGTCAGAGATCATGTATAGATGGATAATGGATATGGATAGGTAAATGAGTTTGCATAGTGCATAGCTATATATGACTCTGCCTGATATATTTTCTGGTCCTATCTCAACATTATGATCACCATCACCATCGTCATCAGCAGACCTGAGTCTAGAGTCAAGATTGTAGAGTGTAGAGTCCATACAAATTTAAATAAAAGGCTGAAAACATTCACAATGAACGAGAAACAAGAAACGAAAAACGAGACGAGGTATACAACATACAACATAAGAATACGAGATAGTATGACAATAATTGACAATAATATACAAAACGAGAGTGAGAAACAAGAAAGGGAACAAGATGAAAAATGTTCAACATGATCAAATGAATTGTCAGTCGTATTTGTACAATTTACGAGAGTGTTGTTGTAGAAAGTAAAGAGAAGAGAAGACAGTATGAACCAAGTCAAGACAATTCAAGTCAAGAAAAAGAACTACAAACTCCTTGTACAAGTTTATTATATTTTGTATTTTGTCTCCAATCTCCAATCTTTAGACAAAACAAGGAGAGGGGAAAACGATAAAGGTCTCAAAGCTGAAATCAAACACATCTTTCTTTCTTTCTTTCCTTATATTTCTGTCTCTTTCTCGTTTTCCCTCTTCAAATTTTGTTACTCTTGTTAACATAATAATGTGTGGATTCCATCGCCTTTTTGAGTATTTTAGAGTATTTTAGAGTAGTTGAGAGTTGAGAGTTGAGAGAGAGAGTGAGAGTCAATCAAGCCAAAATTGAGGGTCTTTTGCCCGGTCAAATACACAGGATTTTTTGGGATACATCAATATATATTCAAGTATGTATATCATATACAAACAAATGCTTCAACACTCTTCATTTTCATTCAAGTTCAAGTTCATGTCCAAGTGCAATTCACCCGTCAACTCCTAATGTGTTTGGTTAAACCATCCCAATTCTAATTTTGAACATGATGGTGTATCTTGTGTCGTGTGCTACACTTTACATTCTACAGTCTACAATATTTGTGTGAACTACCACTATTTTTGTGTGAATTTATGGTGATTACAGATGAGAATCAGAATCAGACAGACGGGCAAAAAATACGAGAACAAGAACAAGAGCAACAGCCAGCGTAAACCTTTTAATGGGTAATCAGCATGTTAATTTACTACACTAAACGATCAAATATTATGACATTAATTAGTATTCTATGTTAGTTTTATGCAAACTGTAAACTGTTGATAAAGCCAAAGTCAAAGTCAGAGTGTGAGGAAGCTCATGGTGATGAATGGTGACTGGTGATGAAGTGAAGAGTGTGTAGTTTGTAGTGTGTGTATAATCAGCATGTAATTTGTACATAATGACTATGCAATGTGACTAATGAATGAGAGGAAGGGAGAAAAAGAGATGATGAGACTTGCACAATGTACAAATTACAAGTCTGTCTACAAAATACATATTTTGTATTTTGTCTATCTATAAGCTATCTATATCTATTATCTATTTATATATAAATCAGAGACATCAAGATATTTTGATAAAACTACAGTACAAGTGCATATCTGTTACACATTTTACATGGTATTTATATGAATTTTATGACAGTCAATTTAATCGACAAGTCCCCTTCATCATTCGAGTTTGGAAATTGGAGTGTCCACATATAAAGAATGATAATAATAATAATAGTATTAATACATAGCTAATAGTTATACAGATAGGAGTATAATATTTTGTTGTACGAATACATTGTATATATGTATTGAGTATCTCTTTTCCCTCTTCCACAATTCTCTATATATATATTGTACTTTACAATATCGACCAAAGACCTATTAAAAAAGGAGGAAAGGTGAACAGTCCAGCATCACAGTCTCCCATTGAATATGCCGTCGTCCAGAGGGTCAAAAATCTTGAAACGAGTCACAAAGCACAATATTTACTACATGACCACTCACAATATACAATATATAATATATACATTATGCATATATTGTATTTACTTACTTTTATTAAATGTATAGCCCCGACATATATACATATATATACACTCTCAATTCTCAATGTTGTGTAGATTCTAGATTGTAGTACAAGTTTGGCAATGAAAAATGGTCAACTAAATGGTCGAGGATTAAAAAAGTCAGAGGAGTGAAAATGTACATAGTTTGGCTAAGGACTAAGGATCACAGGATACGATTTCAGTAGGCATGAAGAGCAGAAACTTTTGTAATATCTCTCTCTGTCTCTCTCTCTCGGTCTATAGAATACAAATACAAAATACAATGCATGTGAAAGTGAAATAGTTCTATTTTGGTTGGACATTTTACAGCATGTACATTTTACATTTTACCACACTTGTGTATGTACGCAAAAATGTATAGATTTCCTGTGTTTGAATAGAAAATACCTATAAAATGTGCATAAGGTATACCTCGAGTTGTCAATATTTTGGGGATTGTGGATCTTGGATCAGATAACGATGATGATGGCTCAAGTGAAGTCTAGATTCTAGATACTATGTACACTTGTGGCCAACAATATCTATTGTATTATGAGGATGTTACCGACTTGATGTCAAGCGTGTGCTTGTCTCCTTTATTTTATTGTACATTGTCTATACAGTTTATGACAATGAAAATGAAGATAATGATCATTCTATATTGTTGTCAGATGTCAGATGTTCCGTTGAAATTTGAATCTAGAATCTAGATTCTAGAAGCTCCCTCACTTGAATTTTGCAAAGTGCAGATGACGGAAGTGTGAAAAATACATGTCGGTGTAATTCATTTTCTCCAAACTCCAAACAATGGAAATATTCTTTAAAAATGTATAATGTAAAAAATACATGTGTTCTTTCCTATGGTTAATAATAACAAAGTTTTTTAAGGAAAAACGTCTTGAGTTTTGAGTTTTGAAGTAAAGATACCGTGTTTGTAACAATATGTTTAGATTAGACAATCTGTTTTTCACAACAATGTATAATGTATGTTTGGAGTTTGGAATAATGGAAAATGGAATATTATGTCCTATGTATTGTTGAGGAAAAGTTATAGTTAGACTATTGTACGTTTAAATAGAAAAAAAGTAAAAGGTGTCTAGGATTTTCATTTTATATTTTATTTATTACGTTATTCTTAAGTTTGGAATATTGAGTCTTGAGTTTTGAGTTTTGAGTCTTGAGGTTGTAGCACTAAAAAACTATTATATAAATAATAAATACAAGTCCGCAATTCATTCGAAAAATAGAAAGAGAGGGAGAACTATAGATAGAAATTGAAAGAAGAAGACAACCAAGACGAACAAGATATGAAAAGACGGTTTAGTGGTCGGTATACATATATTATATTATTGTAGATTGTAGATACATTCAAGAGCAAGCCTGAGCAAAGTAAAGCAAAGCAGCAGTAATAATAATTATTAGAGGAATAAATATAGAGAAATCGTCCGCACTTTAGCCTTTTTTGCCTTCTCTTTATCTAACAAAGTATAATAATAATAATAATAATATTACATAGTATGTAATATTCGGTACTGTGTCTGAATCTTTTTTTTTCCTTTTTCTCCCTCTCTCTTTCTTTTCCTTCTTCTTCTTCTTCTTCTTCTTCTTTTTCGTCTTGTTCTTGTTCTTGGTCTTCTTTTAGAATGATGGAGAAAAGGTGAATGTGGAAATTGAAACTGAAAATGAAATTGAAAAAAGCCCCTTTGCCAGTCGGTTGTATTTTGAATTTTGTATTGCATACCGGCATATCGATATTCCATATTCTGATATTCTCTTCATATTATGAATCACAAGGAAAAAGTATACCGAGATAGCAGATAGCAGATAGTAGTAAAAGTATTATATGGACCACGAGTTATGATTTTAATGTAATTTCAGGGTCAGGATCAGGGCAAGGCAATTGTCTGTTCAAAATTCAAAAGTACCAGTTGCTGGGCACTTTTTTTTCAGGGTCAAGAAAAAATATCATGGACAAAATTTTTGTCAGGGTCCTTTATGATGATGAGTATTCATTATTATTGTGTCTGTGTGTCTTGTGTCGTTCCGATTTTCAGATTCAATGTACCCAATGTACATTATACATTATTACTACACGTATAATTATATTCAATATTCAATAGAATATGCCTACTCTGCCACTCAGCATATTTATAGGTGTTTTGAGTTTTGAGTATTCGGTTTAAGCATTTTGCCGACAATACAACGTGATATATTATGCAAGCTATGAGTATGACCAAGATATAGTCATCCCGTCATCACTTTTAAAGTTGAACTTGACCACAAAATACAAAATGGATACAGTGAAAAGGTTTAAAGTTACTATTAGTGTAAAACTCCCAAGTTAGCCATTGTCTCTATTCTCTATGTTTTTTGTTGCAAAAACATAGCGTGCAAAAATATGACAAATAATTATTACAAATTATAAATGCTAACGTCAGACGTCAAAGTTGAGTGTTGAGGGTTGAGTGAGTGGAATACTAAATTTGTTGACACACAAAAGTCTGGGCACCAAAGACAAAAGTGTTTTCACCTTTCTGAACCAGGAAACCAGGAAAAGCTCTACAGTCTACTGTCAAATGATGTCATAATTGTTAATTGTTAAAGTTGTGT
>JABASP010000402.1:0-55095 GCA_019776565.1 Sminthurinus signatus
AATGTACAAATCAAAATGAAAATGAAAATGACTGTCAATTTTTACAGTGCAGAATGAACAATGAAGACTGATCGAAGATAGAAGATAGAAGAAGAGAAGGCATTTTACATTGTACATTGTACATGTACAGAGAATAGTTGATTGTTGTATATTGTGCATGTTAAAAGTACAGAGTCGTACCCACAAAAGTTGGATTGAAAATGGACTCCTCCATTCGCATTCTCAGTTCTCACTCTTTGACTTTGACTTTGAATGTTTGGATGTTTGTCTGTATGCACATACGAAAATACACAGTGTTTGCTGTATGTGCGTAAATTTTCTTAATAGATAGTAGTCTCTTTCTTTCTTTCTTTCTATTCTTTTTGTCTGTCTGTTTGTCTCTGTCTTAAACAAATACCAAAACCAGCACCAAAAGCAAAAGCAAAGCCAAAACCAAAGCTTTGATATAAAATACTTGCACATTGTACATGTAATATATCTTGTATCTTGCTCAATATATTCATTGGGGTGCGTATTACATAATTGAGCAACTTGCTGTACAATGAATAATGAATAGAAAATACAAAAGAACCAAAAGACAACACAGAACATAATATATCTAGAAAAGAGAAGAGAGCAGATGTAATATGTAATATGTATGTGATGATGTTTAACTAGTATTAGTATTATTAGACCACGTATAAAGTCTCAAGCTTCAAGCTGACTTGTAAGAGATATGGCTTATTTCATATTCCATAGTATTATTTGATCCGAGCTGTAAGCTTCAAGCTATGCCCAATGTACAATATAGAATAACAATGTGAATTCTCCTTTGTTTCACAGAGCCTCTCTTATTTACTTTGTGCATTTAACCATTAACCATACAAAGGATTTAAGTCGTCTTCTCCTCGTCTTCATTGTTGATTGTTGAGGAGTTGAAATCTGAGCCTGAGTTTGTGATATGATACAACTGTTGAATTCTACATTCATACTTCATATTCAAAGCTCTAATTTCTCCATTCTGCATACAACTACAACTATATTCTACATTCTACAAGAAAAGTGAGTATAAAGTATGATGAGGAGTAATGAAAAGCAAAAAGTAGCAAATTGAGCATTCGTCCACTATGAACTATCAAGTAGGAAGTTCCTGCTAATGATATGAAAGTCAATGTCAATATCAATGATCAATGTCAATGTCAATGTCAAAGAGTACACGGCGTCTTCTCGGTGATTCCAGGTTCTAATTTCCAATTTATTTCTAGAATCTGGAATCTAGAAGCTAGATGCTAGAATCTAGATTCCATGTACAAAATATACACGCTCTAGTAAAATAATATGCAGAGGGAAAGGACAGAAATCATGTACAAATCAAAAAAATAAAGAGTGAGATTTCGACGCCGGTTTACATTTTGCGCGTGGTATTAACGGCACATTTACAAAGTTCGAAGAAATTTTCGATCATAAAGCATAACCAAAACTCATTTCATCACTTAGTACAAAGAATTTACAATTAAATCGTGAATGCTTCTTTTGCTTTTATAGCTAAAATTGTACAGTTCATACTTGATAGTTGATCGTCAATTAAAATCACGAATTAAAAGTGCAATTGCATATTTTTACAGTGTGATCTGTGATGCGTGCTGTGTGCTGTAGAAATGAACTTGTCTATTGTCTATTATGATGACTCTTAACTCTTGATTACGATTCCAGATATTTCTCAATGTGTTTTACATGAATTTTGTGGCTTTTTTCTCTTCAGTATTTATGCAAACTGTGGACTGAGGAATGGAGAGAAAAGACACATTGAGAAAAGGAGACAGGTGGCAAATCAAGGTGGAAAATGTGGAAAGTGAATCAAAAAATAAGATTGGATGCCGGAAACCAGTTGCCGGTTGCCGGTTGCTGGTTGCCGGTGTGTTATTTATGATTATTGATTTGGTTCCCGTTGGTAGGAGATATAAAATATAAAACATGTCAATTTGAAATTAAATTACAATTCCCAACATCCATTTCGAAAAACAGTTCATGTAGATTATGGAATGTAGATTAGACTGTTTCACATTATCCCAAACGTAAACTTCCCAAGTTTTTATGATTTGCATGCGTTGAACACAGTAAAATAGGATTTTCTGTCAAGTCTTGAGTCGATGCGACTTGATTTTTGGGTCATTTGACGAGGTCAAAGTGCTCACATTTAAAGAGAATTCGAAAATACACTTAAAGTTTTTGTTCAACTTGAACGCCGCTTACACAAATATTTCAATTGACCACAGTACTCTAAGTATTTTTTTTATCTTTCACTGAAGTGCAGGCCACAACTGGATTATTTGTTTAAGCGGCGTTCAAATTGAACAAAAATTTGACATTTTTCTTCGAATTCCCTTTAAATTTGGGCACTTTACCCTCTTCAAATGACCCCTTAAAAATGTCGGATCGACTAGAAACTTGACAGAAATTCCTATTTTACTGTGTTTTACACTTAGAAATAGTAAAAACCTGGGAATTTTATATTAGGGACAATATGAAGCAGTCTAATGTAGATTCAACTACAGATTTTCCAATTCATCTGGTAAAAAATAGATAACTCGAGTTTTGAGTTTTGAGGTTTGAGGTTGCATTGAGTATTGGTATTGGGTATTGGATATTGACTATTGGATGAATGGATAATGGATGGTTGAATTTTAGTCGAGAGTCGAGTAGAGTAAAATATCTATCTTCTTGAGTCTTGAGTCTTGAGTAAGATGAAGTTGTGTGCATTTTTCATTTCCATTTTACTACAAAACTACAAGCTACAAAACTTTGCTATGTGCAGTCTGTGCACTGTATAATATCTACAGTCTACTGCATTCACGGTGTACATTTTATATGCTACATGCTGTGTGTGAGTTGTTCGCTGTTCACTGTTTGCTATTCCTTTTGAATGTCATCTTTCAAGGTGAATCCAATCCAGTCCTCTGTATCTGCATTTCTCTTTACTCTTTACTATCTACTCTGCAGACTGTAGTCTACACAATTTACAATTTACTACTTTTCTAGATCTACACAGATCCCAAGACGGATATACTATCCATTGCACTATGCACTGTCAACTGCCAGTGTGCGTAAGTACCTTTATAAAATAGTCTATAGTCTGTTATGCAGTCTGTAATCTCTCCATTTATGTAATGTGTAAAATATTATCTAGTCTAGTCGCTAGTAATTTTGCCTGTATTTACTACAAGCTTCTCTCATCCACATACAAAAACGGATAAACAACTCCTATTTTCAATCTCTTTGTATTTGGCATCCGATTCAAAATATTCTACACTGTTTTCCGAAGAAAAACATCAATTTTTACGATCCAGTATCAAGTATCAAGCAGAATTATTTTAATTGCTTTCTATTTTCTATACATTCCAGAATAGAATGTAGAATGTCCCCTGTACCTTTTTGAAGGTCAAACATAAAAAACTCCAAATTATGTTTGACGATGCAGCTAATTTCTACCAATTATAAGCAATTAGCAAATGAGTGTGAAAATTTCAAAGTACAGAGTACAAAGTAAAATTCAAATTTCAAATTGTTTCATCTGTCTTTTGTCAGCTCTCTGTCCATCATCCATCAACTTTTCCATTCTCCGTTCCTCGTTTTCAAGGGTGGTTTTGGATGGGCTCTTTCATTTTTGTACAGGGCAATGAAGATAAATAGAAAGATAGTTGTAAAATAGTAAAATACTTGAATAAACCAAGTCAAGCCAAGCTAAAAACCGCACCCTCCTCTTTCCACATTTTTAATTATGAGGGAAAGCTTTTAAAAATATCTGCAGTTGAGTTTGTTGTTGATCTGTGTCTGTCTTTTGCCTCCACTCACCCAAAACCCAACACCCAGCTGCACTCTGTAATTCTGTATTTCTGCATTTCGTCTCTGTCATATTTACGTCTCGGATCTTGTGATATCAAAGTACATAAATTGTAAATAGTCTGATCCATTCACAAATCCACTTTTACACGAAGGGAAGAAACGCGGGAGAGATAATGCTGTAGACTGTAGAATGTAGAAAGTATAAATGGATGTTGTAAATTGTAAATGTAGTATTATGTACACACTACACACAGTTGTTCTGTTGTTCTGTTGATATGATGAGATATGACTGACAACTGAGACCTGAGACACTTACACTTCCCCACAGAAATAACCGACCGGGTACCGGGTGGATATCTTGTATCTTTTGTATCCTTTTCATTTTTCAGTTTGACGCCTGCTACGATCTCCGATACGACAAACTTCCGACATCCGACCACCAATTTTCGTTTTTCAACTTCCAACAAAACATGATTAGGTAATGTGCATTGTGCATCTTTTCTCTCCGCTTGTCTTTACTTTTCGTATGTACACGTATTTTCAATATTTTAGTATCAATATCATTATCAGTGAGCTTCCTCCATTTTGCTTCGCTTTTTCTAGATATGATTTGACTCTTTTACCTCTTTTTTCTTTAGTTTTTTGCCTTTTGTCTCGTATCTCGTATTTCGTATCTCTTATCGGTTGAAACTTGAAAATTGAAAGTGAAAAGTAAATAGTATAGAAAATAGAAAGCCTTTTGTCACTATCACTTCTTTGCACCAGTACAATCCACTGCAATCAATAGATTTATAAAAATAAATGCATAAATAAAGTACAAAAGTTATTCTTTACTTTCTTATCTCTAATCTCTACGCAACTTTATCAGGGAGAGTGGATGGAAAATGCGTTATGGATTATGGATTATGCAAGGTGTTACTGGTTGCTGGTTCCTGGCGACATGGTTTCATTTATTTTTGTATTATGTGGGTGATTGTGAATTTAATGCGTAACTTTTCAAAATTGAGACTTGGGTTCCAGATGAATATCCAATATCCCATCAAGAAAAATATTATACCTTTTGCTCGATATTTTGGTTGTGAAAGATGAAAGATCATCTAAAAGTCTTGGAGTAGGGTGAGTCATATAATATTTCAAACGTGCAAATCCCAAGTTTTTACAATTTGTATGTGTTTAAAAGAGTAAAATAAGATTTTCTGTCCAGTTTCGAGTAAACCCGACTTGATTAAGGGGTCATTTGACGAGGTCAAAGTGTCCAAATTTAAATGTGATTTGCAAAAAAATTGAAGTTTTTGTTAGATTTGGACGCCGCTTACACAAAAATTCCAACAAAACACGGCGGCTTTCCAGAAGATCCATTTTAGTTTGTATTCGGGACTGCGGTATAATTAAAACGTTTGTGTAAGCGGCGTTCAAATTCAACAAAAATTTCAAGTTTGTTTTAAATCTTTAAATGACCCCTGAATCAAGTCTAATTGACCTGAAGCTTGCCAGCAAATCTTATTTTAATGTGACAAACACATTCAAATGGTAAAAACGTAAGATTTGTACGTTTGAAATTTATGAATCGCCCTAAACTGGGAGTTGTTTCATTGCTCCAGATTTCAGGGTGCTGGAATTTATTGGATCCTGAAACGAATGCGTCTAGTCCGACCGTCTAATCTGATATTACATGTTACTCAATCAAAAATTGTAACTATAATTGAACGGAATTGAAGTAAACCGTAAACCACAAAAAACAATAAATGTTACGCAAAGAAGCAAACGTATGACGGATGAATCATGATTATCATGGAATTTGTAACAGAAACAAATAAAAGTCAAAAGTCAATACATTTTGAATCTTGAACCACAAAAAATCAAAGGTATTGAGCACTGAATACTGAATCATAAAAAATGAGGCTGGCATTGGCATTGAAATTAGAGGTGGAATTAGAATTGGAGTTGTAGGAGAGAAAAGAAAAGAGAGACATGAGACATTTTATTTGAAATTCAAATGTTTCAAGCTCAAGCTCACATGTAAAATGTTGAACGTGATCCTTTTTATCATTATCAAACTCGTTCTTGTTTTACTTTTTACTCCTTTTCTTCTCCTCCCTTCTCTTTCTCTCGAGTCTTGAGTCTACAGCTTTCTGTTTCTCCTTCACTCGTAAATCCAAATTTAAATCCCACGCCATATCAACTACAACTCAACTTGTTTGGTTCAAGTTTAGAGTTTAGTATGAACCCTCGTAGTTTGTACAGATATTCTAGTTACACAATTGAGAATTGAGATGGGTGATGCAATGGCGTTGGAAGTTGAAGATTGAAAGTTGGAATACGTAATAGGAAATGGGAAAAATATTCCTAACCCACATTCAACATCCAGCATTCAAAATATGTACAGAGTAAAGAGAAGTAAATAAACAAGTACAGAGTACAGAGTGCGGAAGATGAAGAATGAAAAAGATCAAGTTGAATATTGAATGTACATGAATGTAGTTCATTTTGATCATGGAATATTCAAAATTCAACTATGCATTTTCTACACCTTAAACCTTAAACTTTAATTTACTTTTTAGTTAGTTTTGTGTACAAATTGAAAATTGAATCTAATTCATTATTTTATAAAAATTACTCATACTCCTTCAAAATTCAATGTTCAATATTTCCAAAAATAAAAGTAAAATCTAGAACTTTTCATACATAAAGCATAAAGCTCATTTTATTGTGCGTTGTGCGTGTTTCATGTTGAAACTGGGAAATGCAACATATGCGAAAATATAGAAAATAGAAAATAGAAAGAAAACGGTATGGAAAACCCAAAAAGCAGTGTGAATACTTGAGTAGACCAAAGTATAGCAGAGTTTGAGAAGTAGCCGGTTCACCCGGGCGTTTATATTCCTATTCCTATTCCTATTTTGTATATACCATCTCAATCCTCAATTGTACAGTCTGCAGTCTATAGCATGTCTCAAGTTTAATGCATTCGGATTCGGAGAAAACTGCGTAGTATGCGTACACGCACACATTCTCCATTTCCACCATGCTGCAGTATATCTTACATATTTTCTATTTTCTATTTCCCAACATTAAACATTACACAGGATGTTAAAAGATATAAGGTAGTTTCTACTCGGTATTCGCTACTCGGCATTTGGTATTTGCTATTTGCTATTTGAATCAAGCTTCAAGTATGTACAATCTACAATCTACAGTTTCAGCTCCAGTTGGAGAAAGCGAAAGTGCCTGTGTGTACTAGTGTATTATACACGCATTTTCATGTACCTTGTACATACGTATTTGTGAGTATATAAATGGGGAATGTGTGTGTTGTGTGTCGGATATTTTATTGCCTAGGCTTCTAGGCTTCTAGAGTACAGATATATATACTCGATGAACTTCTATAGAGAAAGAGAGAGAGAGAGATTCGTCCGGGTTTTTCGTTGGCGGTTCCTGGTTGGCGGAAGAAAACTGCGACGCAGACTAACCTTGAAATCGGGAAAGGACAAACAGAGAGGGAACGGAAGAGCGGAGGATTTAGGACGAAAAGGAAAGAGGAAGAGAAGGAGCTGGAGCAGAGCAGAAAAGAGCAGGAGTATTCACAATACGAATACTAAAACGAATACGAAAACGAACATGAAGAGAAAGAAGAGCCAAGAGAAAAGAGAGTAGCTCTATCTACAACTCTATTGACTATGGACTGTCCTCTCTATCTATTATCTATGTTATCTATTCCTACTCTTCTACTCTTCTATTTTAACTGATACAAATACAGATACAGAACCAAAGTTTGCTCGTACTCTAAAACTCAGAACCCAGACCAGAAGAAGAGTATTTACAACATTTTACATTCAACACTCAATGCTCAATACTCCCTGTTCAAAACTAAACCATGAAACTGAACGTAAAAATGAATATGAAACACAACAAGAAGGAGAACGAGAACGAAAACGACAACATACAACTTCTGCAAAAAACCACAGAGTGAGAATGTGTACACTGTGCTCTGTACACTGTACAGCGTAAAAAAGTAAAGAGTACAGAGATATTTATTTTTTTATATTATTCATACCGTATGAAGTAAAACGTGAAGCATATAGATATTATTATATGCTATTTACTGTTTACTATTTACTATTTACATGTTACATGGCGTTGTAAAAATTCACTGTTTTGTTCGGTTAGTGTCTCGTAAATTCCAACTCCAGACTCCAGCTTTGATATAAACAATATTTTCATGTATGTAAATGAAAGCTGTAAACATTATATTTGTATGTAATATATCTACGTTATATGATGTTGGTAAGGCTCTTATTACAGTAACGACAGCTACATAGCTTATTGCTCCATTTCTACTTTCTACTTGTACACTGTACACATTTCCATCATCAACTCTTGACTCTTGACAACTCGCTCCTTTTTTTTTCTTCCATTTTCTATTTTCTTCCTAATTTTTACATGGAACCCTGGAGTTTGAAATGAAATAGAAATGAGAGAAATTGTACTACTACAAGATAAAAAAATTATACTGCTCAAGACTCTGGAGTTTCTTGAAACTTGATATTTTACAATTTGCTACAGAACGGCACAAACTTGTATTTTTTAGTAAGAATTAAACGCCGATTTTTTTTTTTCAATGCTCGAATTAAGCTTTACAACTGTAGTACATTCTCCGTAGTTGTTTCGTTCAAGTCTCAATGAATATGGAATAGAAAATTAAAATACATTTTATGAATAATCAGGATTATGAAATTAAAAGGAAAAAAGTATAATATTCTTCCATATTTCATAATTCAGAGTTCAGAGCTTTTTATGATAAAACGTCGCAATGTTTTTATGGACAATGATGATGAGCGTGAGACGGGCGTGGACATCGATTGACTTGACTCGAGTCTTGAGTTGGATTGGATTGGATGGACAATTGTGAGTACGTTTTGATTTGACTTTGGTCGACTTTTCAAGTTCAAAAGGTCCTACTCGGCTCTGAAGGATGTACAATGTACAATGTACAATCTACAGTGAGCAGCGTAGGATATTATTGATCGGAGCATTCGAAGCGTGCCGAGTGCTGAGTTCTGAGTTCTGAGCCAAGAGTGGAGAGTTTCCTTCCAGGATTTCAGATTTTTCCTCCAGCCTGGAGCTTACATTGGAACTTGGACTGGAAATGGTACTCGTACTTTCATAAGAAGCTTTGCACAAATCACTGTACCCTGTAGAATGTAGAAAGCAGAGCTTCATTTTCTTGGAAAAAAAGCTAAAAATCTAATGCTCATCATGCCTCTGATTCTGATTCTGATTCTGACTCACTCTGAATTTAATCTGATTTAATTTGATATGGAATATACTTAAATGGAGTCAATAAAAATATCTACAACCTTCTACGCATCATGTTTACAATTTTTACAGTCTGTCGTCTGTCTGAATCTCAAGTCCGTGCTGTGTACTGTGTAGCATGAAATATAAGAACGTAAAAGTACGTAAAAATATGACATAATTACAAAGTATGTACATTTTGTATTTTGTGTTATTCTACCGTCAAACTGAAAGTGAAAGGAAATGATTCAACTCGACCAGACTGGATGCTGGATGTTGGAAGATGAAATGTATTTTTATTGATAGTTAAAATCTGTACTTTACGGTAAACGGTAAAGTCGTGATTGTGAATGCGACTACTACTGCTTCGGCTAGACGAGGACATCAGACGTCTGTCTCGCTCTCTCTTTATTACCAATAAGAAAATTTTATCATTATTCATTTCATTAAGTTATACGTAATGCTCAATTCCCAATGCAATGCTATCATTTCCATTCCTGTGTTGTGTGTTATGCGTTCAATTTTAATGCTCCTTCAACCCCAAATTCAGCATCCAGAATCCAGACAGCTATTAAACTCATCTTTATTACAGTTGCACATGCTGTTTATTCATTTCACTCTCAGGGAAAATACTTGGAAATGGGATGAAAAACTATCTAAAAGAGTAAATACAAAATACAAATACAAAATAAATAATAAACGTTGCACATTTTATTTTATTGCCAATTTTCAGTGTGACAACTGACAACGGTGCGATGATAAAGATTACTAATATTATGAAATATGAAAGCTAGCCAATTAAGTTTTACAAATTTTTTTCCGGTCTGTAGATCAAAAATCAAAATGTCTGCGATTCGATATTCGATATTCAATGTTCCGTGTTTATGATTTCTGATGAGAAATTGCAATTTTCATAAATATGAAACATATGAAAAAATATGAGCCGATGCAAATGAAAATGAAATTGAAGTTGAGAAATAAAGCCATAGTTTACAAAAAAACAGGAACCAATTATTTTTTTTTCTTTTCACCACAACTTGAATTTTTAATGTGTCAACGATTTCACCATATCATATTCAATATTCAGTATAAGTTCATTGTCTATTAAAATGTTACTACAAACTCTCTTTCTTTCTTTCGTACATACATTTTATTATTTAACTCATATATTCATTCATTTTTGCATTTTTGCATTTCTGCAATGCTTAATTTGTTTTGTTTTGTTTATTTGTTTGTGTGTCGAGTAGTCGAATCGTACATTTACATTTCACATTTTACATAAATCGGGGTCGAATCGAATGTATAATGTACAATTTGTTTGTTTTTTGTTTCTTTCATTTATACAATATACAATTTAAACTTTAAACATATTTAACGAGCGTTTTTTTTTCATTCATATTCATATTTTTCTAAATAATATAATATATAATATACTTTGTCCTCTTTTGTTCTCCTTTTTCTCAGTTTTCAGTTCTCAGCATTCACCAGAGACCAGAGAGATCAGAGACCAACCAGAGGAACAAGTTTATTAATAATAATAATAATAATTGTTAATACAGTATATAATAATAATAGCAAATAGCAATATTATCAATTATCATTCATCAGGCTTAGGATTCTAATTATAATTAATAATTATAAAACAAAAAAAACATAATATTTTATAAAGTATAATACACATGATGTATGATATCGTCAAATCATAATGATTCATGATAATGACGATAATACATAACATAATTAATAATCAATAACAATATAGAACATCAATCATTAATTATCAATTATCAATTATCAACTTAAAGCAGATGAAGGGATGACTTTGATTCATTTTTTCAACTACTGTAAATTCTAGTAAACGTTTGTCGTCTTTGATTCAAGCAAAACTTGAATATCCGTAATCCGCAGTAGCTGTGAAAAAAACAGATGCAAATTCATCCCCAAATCCGACATCCGAAAAACTAATAATAATAATAATACTAAATATAATAATAATAATAATTATACTAAACATTAAACACATATTTTAATCGAGTCATGTAAAATATATTATATTGTAGAATGTTGAATAAAATAAAATCAGCAATACAATTTCCTGAACAAGTACGAATACAAAAATGTTTCTTTTTTCTTCATTCGCATCATTCGCCTTTATATTTTACACATAATATATATCGTATTTCGCCATATTTTGTTTTTTTAGTTTAATGAACACTTATAAATTCCTTCAAGTGGTAAATTGTTAATATTTTATTCATATCCTTAAACTCTACAGTAGTATAATAATTATTATTCTTTTACTCATTCATTTTCATGTTCATACTCATATTCATACCAATGATAGTAGTAGTAATTTTCTTATACATTTAAATCTATAAATATAGGTTATAAGTAGTAAATTATGTAAATGTGTGTGGATTTTTTTGGAGTTTTTAAACATTCCATTTCAAGTTATATTATTATTTTTCAGTTAGTTCAATCTTTTTCGACTTTACATTAACTGTCAAATACCGATTTAAAATTGGTAAAAGATTCTGTCAAATGTCCTGTAGATTTTGATTTTTATCTTTACTGATTTTATAAAATTTGCAACACGTGTGTATTTTCAGTTTTAGTTTTTACCAATTTTTTTTAGAGGCGATTATTCATTTACATAATATAATATATTAAGTGTCACCGGTCATCGGCCTTTTTCCTTCCCTTTATAAAATATAAAATACCCCTTAAATTTGATCCAGAGAATGTTTCAAAACTCAAAACTTAAAGCTTGTGAAATGAATAAGTCAAAAAAAAACTTGAAAACAAAGTGCTTTTTCTTTCTTTCGTCCGTTTTACGTTTTACTTTTACATCGTACATTGTACATAAAAATTTCCGTCCTATGTGAAAAAAGAACTGTCAACAGTTTTTCTTTGTTTAAAACTTTCTATGATAAAATAATAATACCAATTAAATATTATATAAATTTGTATTCATGTATTTAGTATTTATGCGTCATCAAGTCTAAATAAAATGTAGAAAAAAAAGTATAATACATAAACTATGTTTATTTTTGATGTACCTTTGTGTGTGTGTGTAAAATGTACTAAATTTTCAAATTTCCAATTTCAAAGCAACGAGTAAACAGTAAACTATCTACTTAAAAAACTAGTAAACTAGTAAATACTATACGAAAAACTATACAGGTTTGTTTTCACCTTCTTTCTCATCCTCGGGGTCAAAAAAAATTGACCTTATTAAAGCGTTCAAAATAAACCAAACCAAACCGAAGCAAATCAGTCCAACGAAACAATCCTTCCTAAAAATTCTATTAAAACAACTTTCTCAACTTTCACTAGTGTTTTCGTTTTTAAAAATATGTAGTGTTTTCCCCGATGCCGATATTTCAAAGTAACTAAAAACAAAGATGTTGGACCTGATTTCGAGTTTCAAATACCAATCATTAATTTGAACACCTTATTTACTTTTTTTTCTTTAGAAACTGATCTGATAGCCAGAATTATTTATTCATAAGCAATTTACTTTCAAATTTCCTATATATCCAATATCATTTATTTTTTATTTACCTTTCATCTATATTTTATGTTTTATGTACACAGTCCTTTCTCGCTTTCCATTTTCCTTTCTAAATTGCCAATTGCCAATACATCAAACACTTAACACTTTCTTTCTTTCTTTACCTAAGCATTCATATTCATTTTCTTTTCATTGAGCTAAAAAAAACTTTTCCAACTTTTTTTTTAAATATAATTTTAAGCTTTCTTTCTTTCTTTCGTAATGGACTAAACGTCAAGATTCAAGATTCAATATTTAAATTTCAAATTGATCCGTTCATGTGCACATTGCAAAATATCAAGTATCAAGTAACATTTAACACTTTTTATTCTTTATCATTTATCATCTAGCAGAACGAGTACGAGTACGAGTTACGAGTATGCATACATTTATTACTATAATATATTTAATATTTAATATAATATAATTTTTTACTGCAGAATGGGTAACTTTTAATTATAATATATTCGATATTCGTCTATCATGTCAATTTATATGATAATTTATAGCAAGTCTATAATATAATATACTATAATATAATACAATATAATATAATATTTATTTATCTACTATATTTCTAATAAGTCTTGTCCCTCTTTCTTAACATTACATACACACGAAATACTCGTATCAGTGTAACATGTAACATGTAAGTATAGAAGTAGAATATTATACATTACACGTGTGTAATGTATAGCAGTTATCAGTTTTCCGGTTTCAGTATAACAGTAACAGTTTTGATTATGACACACAAGAGAAAGAAATTGAGAAAAGGATAAAATTGAAAATTGTAACTGACTAACCAAAAGATTCCTTATTTGGTACAAAATTCTATAGAAAATTACAAAAGTTGTAAGAAAATGTCAAAGGTCTATTCAAAGTTAAATTTCAAAGCATTAGATCAAAATTAGTATCAAAATTCGAAATCTGATTGCTTTTCTCAGCATCTGTAATCCGTAATCATCTTATTTATCAAAAGTACAAATTCGTACCTATAATAAATATCCTATCGAATATCGAATCCAATTCTATGAATATTCGATAGTAATTGCATATGGATGACGGATTACGAGTTACGAATTTTGAAGTACGTGTGATTTGTGATTGGAAAACGGTAAAAAAGTAAGAAATAAAGTCTACTACAGTATTTCTGTATTGAAATTTCAGTCAGTCATTATGATTTGATTTGATTTCTGTTCCATGTTTTCTTTGTAGATAAAGTTTCAACTTTCAATTTTCCAATACCGTTTTCTCTTCTCTCTTTTCCTTTGCCATGTTTTCACCATAAATAAATAATAAACAGGTGGACAATTGGACTTTCTTAAAATGTGTGCATGTGTGTATTTTTATATGCATTTTTCGTTTTTCACCATATTTTTTGTTAGTATTGTATATTTTATTGTACCTTGTACCCATTACCCATTCACGCAGAAAAACAGTAATATATTATATATATGCATTATCTTGATTAATTTTTAGTATTTTTTAGTATTCCTACATTTTTTTTTGCTCACTGCCAAAGACAATGACAATGGCAATGCCTTTATTTTTACTTGACTGATTTGACGAGAGGCAGTTTAATGATTTCAATACGATTCCTTGTTTTTAGTTTTTAGTGATTAATATTATCAATTATTATCAGTATCAGTAGTAATAATTATTATTATATTATATATTTTATACGATTGATTTGATTTAGTAATAATATATGCCTGTACAATTCATTCAATTACTAAATTATCAATAAAAGAGCTCCGCACTCAGAGACGAAATGCTCTTTCTCTTTGCAAACATCAAATATCTACTCTCACTTTCTCCAGAAGCTCCAGGAGAAATGGAGACGGATATATTTAAAACAATAAAACAAATGAAACAACAATATTATTTATTATGTAATATGATTTCCCCCCGTTCATCATACAAACATCTATGTATACATAACATATTTATATGAATCCATGGATATTTTCTTTTAGTTCTATATTCTATACACAGTTACCATTTACCACAAATGGTAAAGATTTATATAGATCGATAGAATAGATATAGATAGATAAATTTCGAACTTTCCGAAGCATATACACATGTAGTCAAAAATTCCGATCCGATTTTTTCCCAATCCATAGAAATTGAAACTGACTCCATTTCTCATGGACTATGGACTATAAATTTTAGTTCCTAGTTCGTCAATAGTAAATAGATAATAGATCTAATAAACAAGTGTAAGTCTGTAGTTCTGTATATATTTTATATTTTACCTATAACCTTTTTAGCTTTAGCATTATATTATTCTAAATTCTACACATTTCTTGTCATAGCATATCATAAAGTCTCTCGTTCATATTTTTTTTTTAGAATTTTCTGTGTACTATATTTTTTGATAGATTATGTGTGTATGTATTTAGTATTTATTTATGTATGTCTGTCTGTTGTATGTTGTATGTACGGTGAAAATCTTCTTTCTCTCAATAATATAATATAATATAATTATAATATATTTGTTTATATATCAGTCTCAAATTAGTCACATTTTCACTTTTCTTGCTCATATAGATATAAAGATATACGATATACATGTACATTAATAATAATTAATATTTAAACCATTTTTTATGTATTTATGTATTTATACTTCATACTTGTTATAATATAATTTTATTTGTAATTTGTATCAGTATGCACATACTCGTACAGGTATTTCTTTTTTAAATTGTAACTATCATTTATCATCTATTATCATGTAACTTTTTCTTTCTTCTTCTTCTTCTCATTCCAATGCACTTTAGACAATCGAAAATCGAATGATTCGAATGCAGTGCAAAATGGACTAAATAACTATCAACTATATATTATGTTTGTTTTATGTACATAGAACCCCATTAAACCCCCAAAAAAAACTTCTATAACATAGACATGAGAGTCTAAAGAAGTTATTCCGCTTTTGGATTATAATAATAATAACTATCATGTTTAATATTTACATGTACAATTTGCAATGCATATTTAATATTTACTTTCATTTTCCGTATTCCGTATCATGTGTTCTGTACAACAACGA
Organism: Sminthurinus signatus; assembly: GCA_019776565.1. Taxonomy (NCBI): domain Eukaryota; kingdom Metazoa; phylum Arthropoda; class Collembola; order Symphypleona; family Katiannidae; genus Sminthurinus; species Sminthurinus signatus. Next base: position 15,729 of record JABASP010000402.1, read on the forward strand.
ACGATCAATTAACAATAAAGAACCATTACCATTTACCACATATAATAATAACCACTCCACTCCATTGAATAAAAATTCCCTATATATTTTAATTAATTTGTATTCCTAATTCGTAGGTCGCAGTTTCCTTCCCGTTTGGATTTTGGATGTACACAAGAAAAGATACAAGAAGGAATCTTTCATGTGCATCCATCATCCACAATCCACGAGCCACACGAATGAAAAATGACAAAAATCTAACGTCTAGCCCAAAATTTTTATAGGTATAGATTTACCATTATCATTATTATTTAGTATTTATAGATATATTTAGTATTATGCATGAATGCAAATGGTAGATAAAATCTAAAATTCAATGTACTAATAATACAAACATGTATCTACTTTTTCTCCACAGAATAGTTAACAGTAGTGCTCAAAGTTTTGGGTTAATGCAGAATGCAGATTAATCCTGCTGTTGTATTCAATATTCAAGTATTTTTATAGTATAATATTTTATATATTTTACACATTACACATCTACTATCATAATCATGTCTATTGGGTATTAATTATTATTATTATAGATTATAGTATTATATCATTTATACGAGGACGAGTTGAAAAGAGCAGTCTCTTAAGTTCTACTACTATCATCATCAGACATCAGAATAATAACAATAATAACATTATTATTATTCACCTTGATTTCCCATTCCATTCTCTACCCACACTCACAATATAATTTTATAAACTGTGTAAAATTACAAAGGACTGTCAACTGTTTAATCAATCGGAAAATGCAAAATTCTCAATATAACAAATGTCACGTCTACCAGTTACCAGTTTTCAATTTCAAAAACAATGAGTGAAAGTACAAAGTACAAACAACGGGAGAAAGCAAAAACGCACTCAAAATCCAGCTTTCACTTTCTCTTTTCTTTCAAGTCAACTTTTATAATGCTTTTAAATGCGTTGACTGATAAATACATGTAAATTTGATTAAACATGCACCTTTTTTACTTTCTTCTCAGTCTTTTCAATACTTTGCACTCAGCAACAGTCATAATTCAAAATTCAATGTCAGAGGTCAGAAAAATGCAAGGAACGAATTAACAAGAATTTGGAATTTCATTCCCTCGCCACTTGTCATGTAAACTTGAGGCTGTACACATATGACACAACACATGTAAATTTTCATTCATCCGTGACAAATTACCCCCTGACAAAAAACTAACAATGAAAATGACACTGGTCACTACAATATATATTTGCATGTGCAAAGTACATGCGGCAGACGTGACTTGAATTCTAAACAGTAAACAGTTGTTTTTTTCAATGTAAAATGTTAATAATGTAAAAAGAGTCCATTGCAAAATTTCATTCCATTTTTCAAATCCACACCTTCTCCTACACACTACATACACATTATATTTTCCATAATAATATGAATATAGTATAAAAAATTCACTGGTAAAAAGTAAAAAGATGTTTTGACTCTATACTCTACAGAATTAACACATGTATGCATAGTTTTGTTTACTCTTATGAGTAATAGATCATAGAAACGACCATCGACAACATTTTAATAATTAGCATTTTGCATAAAGAAGCCCAACTATATAATCTAGAATCTAGAAATCGGAAGATAGGATAAAACATTCCTAACCATTTAAAATTGACCATTTACCTCACACCTCAAACTTGAACCCCATTTAAAATTTAAACGTAAACCTACAAAAACTTTTCCGTTTCCGAATTTCCCCACCCCGAAAAATATACGTAAAAATGAATGAAAAATGAAGAAATAAAAAGGAAAAACAATAATAAAGAGTAAAACACAAACAACGATATAATTTTTTTTGTAAAATACTCATACCCATTTAGTATGTGTGTAGTTTTTTTTAATAAACAATAAACTTTTGTAACAATACTGAACTAAAAACAAATCAAAATCAAAAATTAACTAATGAGGTATAAATAAAATGTATCATTTTTACTGGTTCATTCATGTCAATAGTCAATAGTAAACCATATATTATAGACATTGAACTCATGTAATAGAAATATTATATAGTTTTTTATATATATATATCTATGCTTTTTTTATAGGCCACAGCCACATTGATATTACATAATAAGAATGATAATGAGATACAAAAAAATATGTAATTAAGCAACTAATTATTATTATTATTATTGTAGTTTTGTTGTTGTTGTTACTTATTACTGTTTCATGAATACAATCATGTCATTATATGTCTCATCCTTATTATTCATAATATTTTTTGTGTTTGAACACTAAAATAACAGCAGTCAAGTGTAGGCTGTAATATAATATAATGTAATATATTTTTTCCTGTTTTGAATTAATTACCAATAAACAATAGATTTTCATATAGCTATTTTTGTATATATATAATATTTTTCTCTCGAACGTAGATTTTTTTGAACGTAGAAAGGTGTAATATATATTATATGGGTATAACAATAAAACTAGCTTTCATATTTTCATATATTTTATACAATAATAATATATTATGTATAGACAGGAGATAGTATATATTATTTATATATAGACTTTATTGTTCTGGTTCTGGTAAAATGTGTATCTATTTATTTATATATGTACTTGAACTTATCATGAATACACATAGTAATAAAAAGCTAAATGATCAGTGATCATTGACCAATGATCAGTCTTCACACTCATCTAAAGCTTATTAGGCAATAAATATATAGATATATTCATAATTATTTTATAAAGATGAAGAAAGAATCATCCTTAACCTAGTCAAACATCAGTGTTAAATATTGTATGTATTATGTGTAAATGTGAAATATTATTATGGCATGACATACATATGTATCTTTTAATCCTCATTCCATACTCCATCAGAGTCCGTGTAGAGTTTGTTAAAGCCTATCATCATAATACAATATTTATTATTTACTTATCCAACGTCCAACAAGGAAGAGTAAAGAAAACCATTCCTGTATCATGTATTATCATGTAGAGAATTTTCGAAAATGTCCAGAAATTCATTTCATCATATTTTTTTAGTTTATAGTTTTGAGTGCAACGTTCATTTTTCATACACGTATCTCTCTTAACTAATATTTTACATTTTAATAATAGTTGTTTACCTCCTTAATTCTTAACACTTACCATAACTAAAAACTTTAACACCTTCCTTTTTTTATATTATATCAATTATCAATATTATTATTCTTTATTCGTAATGTAGGTTTTAGGTTTTTACTTTTTATTGAAGAGAACACATTCATTTCTTTTCTATATTGTTTTTCCCCCCTTACACACTAATAAGTCCGAATAAGAATAATAATGATAATAATAATCCCGATTCTCATCTATTAACTATCTATCTATAGGCATATCTATTTGTTACCATATAATTCTGGACTTTTCTCTACCCTTTTCACCCTTCTTTGTTTCTTCCCATATCAAGCATCAAGCATACTTGTATAATATATTGGAAAATATTACACAGGTATGCATTAAAAATTAAAATTCTATAGTGTATGCCATGTCCCTCGCCCACCTACTAACACTAAAAATTATTACGAATTCCTAACTCTAAGACTTTAGACGTAATTCCTCAACTAAATTGAACAAGTATAATTCTAATAATTATACAATTGCAAATTGCTGTTGTAAAATACCAAATACTTGTTTTTTGTTTTTTTTTGTTCCATTCATAATTATTAACACAGGGTACACACAAATTCATACATATACCTAAATTCCTAAGAACTCCTAAGAATGAAAATACATAAATTCGACGCCCAGAAAAAAAATAACATGTAAAAATATTAACTAATAATAATAATAATATAACATACAACATGTAACAAAGAATGGTTAGTTTCGACTTTCGATTTCCGATCGAGTACCTATTTTTTTTATCTACATAAATGTACTTCTACTCCTATTTGTAGTTGTAATTGTAGTTGTAGTAATCAGTGATTAGTATTTTTTTAACCAATAATAATCAGTAATAAACACAACACTTAAGTAATGTGTGAGTATAATATATAATATATATATTTATACGTCTGTGTGTGTATTGTGTATAGTTGAGAAACTATATATTAAATTAATTAAACTACTTAAAACTTAACAATAATAATTAATAATAGATAATCATTTCGAGGAAAATGGAAAATTTTACACCGTTACTTTTTCTGATTTTGGTTTTTCTTTTGCAAAAAAAACCCAAAATTCCTCTGTACTCTTTCCATAAAGGGGGTAAAATTTTCCATAGTCGTCGTATATATATTATAGATATATATTATATATAGATATTCATATACATATATATCTTTATGATTATAATAATAATCCGCATGTGATCTATGATGCATGTAAAATGAACATGGATCGGGTGAATAATATGTATATTATCTATATATAAGATATAAGATATAACAGATACCGTAACAAATCAAAAAATGAACGTTTAACATTAGACACTTAAAAAATTACATTAGAAATTGCAAGAGTTTTAAAAGAGCTTCAAAAATTAAATGTTACATTGCTTATCGTAAATTGTAGGCAAAGGCTTGCAGAAGTGTAGGTCCACGTATCCACACTGGCCGCATCGGGCTTGCATCGAATATTCCGAGAAGAAATTTGGTCGCTGGTCAACTGGGACTACCTGACCTTTGCAGTTTGTACACTGTTCAAAAAATAAAAAATCAAACACAAAAACAATTAGATTGATAATTAAAACATTACGAGTTACAAGCTATGTATAAAAACTTCATACGGAATGCAGCCTGTCATCTAGGCATACTAACAATAACAATAATACTAATAGTAAATGATCAGGAAAAGGAAGTCCGTTCATAATTTTCAACTCCATTCATAAATAACAAATAATGAGAGTTCCTCGTCTACTATAGAAAACATTATTAACCAACTGACACTACTCTTCTATATTCTATATTCTGTACTGTATTATGTATGACAGAGCATTTGGATTTTGTATTTTGTCGTTTGTTGTGGGGGTTAAAGAGGAAAATAGTGACAGTCTAAAGTCTGAGCTGAAAGGGGAACTGTCAATATCACCGAAAAAAAAACAACTTTATATCTTATGCATCACATTGTTAACTCTCTCTCTCTGTGTTTCTCTGACTATGACTCTGCCTCCTAAACTTCCCCTGTACTTTAGTGCACACACAATGATCTGTTCAATGTTAAGTGTACTACAATAAATAATACAAATACAAATGATGGAAGAAGGAAGTAGCTTGTCAATCTTAATAATTTTTACATTGTTCCTCTATTATTTCCCTGGTTCTTGTTCTAATTCTACATTCTAGATGCTAGAGTCTAGATGCTAGTCAACAAATATTGGTGACTTCTGGCTGGTGAAAGTTTCATACAATTAATAATAATACAATTAAAATAAAATGATAATACTAATTTTTAATTATTAATCACAATCTATGATAAAAAATAAATAAAATATGTATCTGTACTTACACTTAATCTTTCACGACAGCAGGGCATCGCCGCAAAAATATCATATGAATAACACGTCCCCAAGACCAGATCCGAACCATCCCATTTCTTCTTACAACATTTGCAATACAAGTTGACAGACCAGCCTTCAAGGCAACTCATACAGACAGCACTCAAAAATTGGGCCTTCCCATCAGGACTCACCATCTATAAACAAATTAATGAAATCACAATTATTAATTATATTATTAAGATTACAGTTTAGACTTTTGTTCTTTTTACTTTTCACATAATACAGAATAAAACAGCAAAATCCAACATCAACTAACCCTCATCAACAATAAAAAACTTAAACACAGTTTGCAGTTTGCTGTACATTTAAAAAAAGAATCTGATCAGATTATACTTTATTCTTTATGAAACGCCATCATTAACCCCTTGAAGATTTTCATAGCTTAATATTATTATGTTCTAGATTCTAGACTCATCTTTCAACACTCTTTTTAAAAGAAACAACCTACAAAAGAAAATAGTAATAAGTAATACAAGTAAAATATCAATAAGAGTCAATCGTTTCTTTTTTCAATTCTATTTGTGTAATACATTTATGTACAAGGTCATGAAGATGTACGATGTACGTGATCCTGTAATCTCTAGCCATGTAATGTTTCTAGTTCATAGCTATGATACACATAACACATTACACATTACACAAAAGTCAATTAACCAACTCAAAACTTCTCTTACTTACTTGGATATGATGTACCAATGTCCCATTTCCTACCTGAATCAACTTTAAACTTAAACCATTTACATCATATCATATTTCATACTACGATTTACGATCTACTAGTTTTTATTAGTGTTAGAACTGTTGTTCTGCTTGTGCTATTATTGGTATTGTTTTTGTCATTGAATTTTCTTCTATTTGTTCTCGATTCTCAATAGTCGATACTCGATACTCAATATTTGAAGAGCATGAACAATGTCAACTAAACAATAAATAATCTTGACACTCTCAAGACTTTAGACTAAATACAGTACTATTATCATCATTCCTCTTTTCTCGCTACCTATTACTTAATGCTTAATACACATCTTATTCTTATCACCACTGAACACGGAGTATGAAACATGGAATGAAGCCGTTTGAAAAAATCATACTTTAACACTCACATACGCTACTTTCTACTTGTACTGTATATTTTGTATTCGTATAGAAATAACTATGTTATTCATATTACACATTAGAGATAGAAATTACAGGTGTGGCGACACAAGGAGGAAAAAACTTTTAATCACGTTAACTATCATCATTCACTAATGAGGAATGAGCTCTTTGAGTGTTTTCTTGTTCAAGAAAATGAAAAACAAAACAACATTGACAATCTATCTATTCTATACAAAAATAAATATTACAGCAATTCATGCTTCATGCTATTGCAGACGTTGGTTAGTTGTTAGTTCATACCGGTTTTTGGCTCAAGTAAAAACATGCTCTATGATATGTATCAAATATTAAAATCCCTTTACTTTGTACATATATTTACCAATAATAATAATTATTATTATTGTTCATTCTTCATCCCTCAACACAATACAAGTAAAATACAAAACATACACATGGTGTCATGTCTACAATCTACAATATTTTCCATTTCCGTCTTAGTAAAAATTGATATTAATACACTCGGTAATATTAATTCCTTCCTGTCTGTCCCAATCCCTACTCTCACCAATCCACAATTCACAATCCACAATGGACAAGTCAGTACTAGTCAGAAAACCTTTTAAATTCATTTAATTCCAAATTGAAACCCTTTCCATTTTCTATCTTTCCCCTTTTTCTCCCCTTCATAGTATGAAGTATGAAGTTCATACTTCATACATGTATCAAAATATCAAATATCCTTGTTTTACACTCGGCACTTTATAATAATAATAGCAGTAAATTATATGAATAGCACCAGTACAGAGTAAAGAGTAAAGATTCAAACATTTTTTTATTATTATTTTATCCCTGACCACCCTCAACAGAAAAATTATGAAGAGTAATGCATAATTCTACTTTTTCATTCACTATCCAGTACATTTACAAAAGTACCTACATATTTATCCGTTATTATTTTTTTACTTTTTATTCAGTGTAAAATTGATGGAGGGAAGAAATAAAAAGAAGTGTATTCTCTCTCTCTTCTCCCCTTTACATAATATCCACATGTCCTCTATCCTCTATGCATTTTTGTGTAAAGAGAATAAAGTAGTGAATTATGAACTATTCCACTTCATAAAACATTTTTTTGACTGCATACTGCAGATAGATGAATAGTTTTGAATATGATATGACATTCAACTGGAATACATTTTACATTGTCTATGAAGCATGAGGAATTTTTGTATTTAAATATTAGTATTATATTTCCATTATTTGTACACAGTACATAATATAATATTACATGTTGTTGCCATTTTCCTTTTCCAACTTTTGACTTTTGACAACATGCCCAAAGAGCAAAGAGTCGAATACTAAAATACTAACCTAGCGCATATAAAAATATGATATTTATACGTTATACGTATTATCTATCTATTACCTCACACTACCACTTTTATTGAAATATAATATGCAATATTAAATATTACCACTATCAGCAGTAGTACAGTGAATAGTGAATATCAATAGAAGAGGAGTCATTGAAATTTGCAATACATGCGATATGCAACACATGAACATATGAAATGACCATGGCAATGAAAAGACACAAGTTGTCCTTCTATATCCCGAACGTGTGACTCAATCGAGGCTACATTGAGCTAGTTCCATGGTCAATGTCAATGTCAAGGCAGCTTTAGTTTTTCGAGGTCCTTACCTTCAGAATCTAGATTCTAGAATCTAGAAACTAGAACCCATAACATTACACACTACACAATACACACAGTTCATAGTTTATTCCTAGACTGTGCACTATGTGCATCGTATCGTGTATGCAGGACACCTTGAACTTGTGCAAATTAGAACTTTGGAACTTGGAACATGGAAAATATGCACAAACATTTATTATTATTATTATTTTCCCTATTCCCTATTCACTATTCATATTTGCTCTATACTTTATATTTTATACTTTATACTCTACTTGGACTTTTCCTCCGACCTTCAGTTCAGAGTTTGAGCACAGTTCAATTTTAATTTACACACATTTATTACCCAGTTCTCTTACATTCTACCTTGTTTTCCTCAACATGAATTTTACAATCCTTTCTTTGTAAGTATTTATGTATCGGTGTATTTCACATTTCAGACATAATTTCCCTCAAGTGAAAGAAGGAGCTAAAAGATCTTTATTTATGTGTATACAACTACATATATGTGTTCTAATTAATGAAAGGGAAATTGCAACCTGTATTATTGCCATTTCATCATGACTATATGAAAAATGGAAATAGACTTTTAGATTTTGTGCCGGTTCGTCACGGCAGCCGGTACTAGTATGCAAATACAAGAAGAAAAAAACTACGGCGTAATTTTTTGCATGCATGTAAAATGTAAAAATATACAAATACAAAATACAAATGCACAAATAAATATAGAAAACAAAGTAGATAAAATGTAAAAAGACCTTGATTTACTTTTTATATCACTACTCACTATCATCGAGTACCGACTACCCATAAAGTTCCACTTGATACCCCTGTTCCATTTCATACACTGTACACTCTGATGCATGATATTTGCACATTGTACATTGTTCCCAGAGCAAAGGGGTGTGCAGAAAGAAGTAAGTAAGTAAGTGAGTGAGTGAGTATTGTGTCCTTGCAAATTTTATTTTACTACACGTCGTCTGTTTGGTATTTGGGATTTGGAACTTGAACGGGTGAGTCAGTCTTATTCAATACTTGATTATACATTACACATTCACATTTTACATGTTGAGGTAGCCCACTGGAAACTGGATGTAATGAACTCTTCCTTTGCAAAATAATTTTATATGTATTATGAATAGTAAAAACTATATGTAATATGTAATGGATAGTCTAGATGGAGATAATGCAATTTACCATTTAACCACACAACCTTACTCAACAAGTGCACACACACACTTTGTATTACATTTACAATTGTTGTTGTTGTCCGTTGTAGATTCTAAATTCATGATATATGATACATGAATCAACTTGTTTTCAACTTGCAAAAAATTCGCACTATAAATCCTATCATCACATCTTTTCATATGTATATCCAATATCTAATATCTATGGAACAGACAACAAACAGACTACACACTGCACACACATGTATAGTAAATAGTAAATTGTATTTAAATACCTCGTCTGTCACGCTACAAGGCAATGTGAGACCTTGATTCTTGATCCTAGATTCTAGAATCGAGAAACTAGAAACTAAAATCAAGTTTGTTTTTATACCTCTCCACTCTCCATTCCCAATGTAAAATCTAACGTAGACTTTTAATCTAATCGTGTCCTTGATTTTATTATGATGTATTTTTTTTGCAACTCCTGATCCAGTACTCTAATACTCTACATGTATAAATGTATAAATGCATGCATGCGTGCATAGTGAAAGCCGGTACAAAATAATATGTTGTTTGTTTACATAGTTGAGTGGGTGCATTCGTACTCGTACTCGCACTCGGAACTGTAAACATTGACTTTATACTGTCAACTGTCAATATATTTCATTTGTCCAGACAGTCATGCCAAAATCTTTTTTTATGCTCAATATTATTGAATATTCAATACTTTTTCAACTTCTGACTTCATGATTCTAGTTTCTAATCTTATGCTAAAATTACAAATTTTTTAAATATGTAGGGAAAAAATAAATAAAAGTTAAATAAGAATAATAATAATGATTATTTACCTCCAAGCAAGAGTTGGTGTGTTTCCGAGGTGTAATGAAAAAAGTTCCATCGATCAGCGGATATCTATCAAAGATTATCAGATTCGTGTGGCAAAGGACACAGGATATTTTTGACGTTTTTGTATTCACTAATGTTGCCAAGATGAAATTTCGCGTGTCATCATTCCCATGGCCATCATCTTCCATCTGTAACAAACAAACGAAAAAGGAGAAAAATATTATTAATTATTATTATTATTGTCATTATCATTTCATTATTTATTTTAATTATTATTATTCTTAGCATCTTCTTTTTTTTTACTATTTTTGCGCGTTTTTTTTATAGATTAGACACATTGTAAAAAACGTGATAGCTTTTGTAATTCGAGTCTCGATTCTCAAGTATTATTCTATTTGCTCTGTGTCTGGTGTGTGGGAAGTTGGAAAGTCAAATATCAAATACAGATCCAATTTCAAATTTGAAACATACTCCAAACTCAAAACTCCAAACTCAATTTGTTCACTAATCAAATTCTCGTGTGGATAAAAATACACAATACACACCAACCAATTGAAAATTGAATCAAAAGAAAATTCTTTGACAAGATACTAGATACTTCAATTTAGGATTTAGGTAACTTCTTCTATTACCAATTTCTAATGACAGTCTCTTGTCCGATTGTCTGACACAAGTAAAAGAGCCTACTTCCGACTTCAAAGTCAAATGTCTAATACATCTATTATCTATCTATGTAATCCCAAACTTTTACACCATATCACGCTCAAAGTTCAAAGTTAGCCTTTGTTGTAATAATTCCAGGTACTGGAATTTGCAAAAAAAAAAAAAGTTGATTTTAATTTTGAATAATGTAGTGTTTACCTAAACATTTTTCATGATTTATACCGTACCAAAAAAAAACCAAAGTTTGAAGTTGCTCTTTACTCTTTACAACTTTTTCAGTTGACCCTCTTTCCAATTTTGTTTGGCATTATGGTTTCTCTTTTCCATTTTCACTGTACATTGTACATTTTATATATGTCATTGACTCTTGACTTTTGACTTTTCAAGTTAAATTGAGTTACTCGCTTTTTGAGACTTGACAACATCATGTATTATGTATTATTAAAAGTACAACAAGTAAAAGTATACAATTTTCTGTTATATTGTAAACTGTGTACATGATCTAAATTCCCACTTTCCAGTCCCAGTTCCCAATTCCGAGAAAAGAAGGTCGATGAGCTCCACAACCGTTTTTAAACGTGACTCGTACTCGTCTGTCTCCTTCTGTCCTGTATGCTGTATGCAATATGCAACTCAAGTCTAGTCGAGTCTGCTCTGGAACTGAATAGTTTTGTAGTCCTCTCTGTTTTCATCCTCTCTCTTCCTGACTTTCTCTACCATTAATATTATTACTGTGAAGAGCTTACAGCGTCTCTTCTACGTCTACTCTGCTCTAATCTTCAATTGTGAATTGTGCAGATTCAATTTCGAAATTCCAAATTCCAAACCTCTCTAAAAGTAGACAATAACAACTGAAATATTTAATAATGAAAAATGTAAAAAATAAATGCTTATTTTTTTACTGGTTTCCTACACACAATATTTTATGAGATGAAACTTTTTATGAAATTTTTTTCAAATAAAGCTTTCCTTCTTCTTTCAATTTGTCCCAAAAATTCTCAATATATTTACAATTTACAATGACAACTCTTGTCATGGAATATGCAAAAATAGAATGTCAATTTTAAATATCTATGCTATTTCGAAGATATATGTAACTAATTGCTAAATGCTAAATCAAGTTAACAGCTACCTTGTTTTCCTCACTCTTACTTTTCTCATCTCCTCTCTGACTCGTTTCCCGTGACAAAATATAAAATGAAAGTTCAAATGAGCTATGCGCTTCATATTGATTTTTTTACTTTCATTTTAAATTAATTAGTCCTCTTCTGTCAAATTCTTCCCGTGATCGCTTCTCATCTCTCTCTCTCTCTCTGTCTGTCTGTCTCATCTGTCTCGTCTGTGATTTCGTCTTCTATTTCTGTCTCTGTCTCTTTCTCTCTCCCAGCATTTATCATGTAGGTATTTGATGATGAGCCTTGCAGATCGATGAGTGTACCGAGTTACCGTCCATGTACCATGTATTAAATTATCCTCGCCAATTCAATTCCCAATTCCAAAATTTGGATAATTTAATAAACCCTTAAAAAAAGTCTGGAGACAAAATAGATCGGTTAGAAAAATTGAATAAAAAGAAAAGAAAAATAAACAAAATCCTTACTAAAGCTACCTATTCAAATTCGAAATTTGAAATATAATATAATATATGCGTGCAATAGCGTGTGACATAAATAACATAAAAATAGCATTTGAACAATAATTGAGAAAATACAAATCCAAATCAGAGGAAGTAAATTTGAATTCAATCACTGTATAAAAGAATTCCTGCATTTTTTACAAAGTTTATAATAAATCATTATTACAAATTTTGAATACAGGAATGAATTCTTGTACCTTTTCAATTCAGCTTTCAGACACTTCCGTTCACATTTCATTTCAACGTGACTACAAGAGAAGAGAATTGTGAGCTTTCACAATCTCAATCCCAATTCCAATTTTTTCCTCATTCCATTATAATTCATTCAACTGGAAGCTGGAAAAGGATTGTCAACACTTTTCTCTCTATTCTTTATTTTGCATCACAAATTTACAAACACTGTTCTAGAATCTAGACACAAGCATAAATTTAATCCTTCCTCAATATTCAATCCTCAACACTCGAAACTAAAAATGAAAGACCCTGTACTGAATAGAAAAATAACAATTTGGAGTTTTTGAACCTTTTCTTCTCCTTTGTGTAATTTAATATGAGGAAAAGTACAGGAAAATTAATTTGTAATGGATAATGGATACACGAAACATGTCAAATTTAAAATGTAAAGAATACCCTAAAACTGAAACAATAAAAAATATACCTATTTTTTGAGACTTGAGTAATCATTAAGCATACAAACATGAAAAACAGCTCAAAACTCACAGCAGAATTTAATTTGAGCTTTCTAATTTCTGCTGGATTTTTATTATCGTTCTTTTTCCTCCTCCAAAATTCAAGATTCAAGATACATTTTAAAATATGGAAATATGTGCACATTTATTTTATTTTAAATAGAAATTCATGAATCCAAAAATCATGCATCCTGTATTTAACACTGGATTTTCCTCAATAAATTTTTTCAAATGTCACTTTTTACACACTTTTTAAAAGAATACCAAGAACCAAAAATCAAGATTAGGCTTTATTCATTGTACCTATCTTTCATCATTTATCTAAAATATCTAGAATCTAGAATCTAGATCATTATCATCTTTTTTATTCTCCCAGTTCAATTTCTGTATGGAAAATGGAACCTACTAGTTACTAGTTACAATCTGTAGTATAATATATTAGACCTTGGACATCATACATCATATTATGCGGAAGAAATCCAAGATCCAAGGTAAAGAAAGGAAGAGAAAAAGAAGCAGAATAGAGAGTACAAAGATTCAAAAAATTCATAATTCAACATACACAATTTACAATGTACGATGAACAGAGGACACAGGGACTAGTGAACCTTTGTAAATGTCGATGAACTCTACTGATCCCAATCCTCAAATCTCCAATCCCAAAGTGTACAGTGTACAAAGTACAAAGTTCAATTCATCCCCATTTTGAGTTTAAAAGAGGAGAGAACAGACCCAAAAACCCAACAACCAACAACCAACAAAACATTCATCTTGTACAGAAATCCCAAAATAAGGAATAAGGAAAAGGAACAGCAGCAACAACGGACACTGTTTATTGTGTATTGTGTACTGTATAGATTGTAGGTTGTAGGTATTCTAGCTTTTGTATTTTGTACTATGCACATTAAAAGGAGATTCATTTACATGATCCGCTCTTTCGCCTTTCCTTTCCTCCTGATCATTCTCCATTCTCTATTCTTGAAGTTGTACTCTAAATTCTAAACTCTAAACTCTGCATTTTAAACTCTGGGCTGTGTCCTGGACTGAACTTGGCTGAACTCTGTGGATGTGTGTGAAAAGGTCATATTAGAGGTAACTAGAGCACTAACCTTCTCATTTCTCATTTCTCATTCATCCAAAATCCAAAATCTATCCATCTTTCTTTCTATCTATCTACAACTTCAGATATTTCGTCAACATCTTCCTTTTCTCTCCCATTTATATTGTATGTATGATTTATTTATTAAAAAGAAAATGTCCTGTATTCTGAATTCTGAGTTGTGAGCTCAAGGAAAAACTGATTGGAATTTTAGAATCCCAGTTTAAATGAATATGAGAGGAGCTAATGCTAATTTTGATACAGACTAGAATATAAACTTTAAAAAATCAATCTGATCTGATCTGCCATCTTTGTACTTTGCACTTTGTCCCCTGCATAAGTAAAGCATTACAAATACAAATGCCAAGTGATTTCATATTCCTGCATGAATTCTAAATTCTAATCTCAGAATAAATCAAGAGGCTGTCTACAGCCAGAATTTTACATTTTACATGAAATATATTCATAATTCATACGGCTTTCTAAAACAAAAAGTTGACGATTGGATTGGGAGCAAATACAAAATACAAGGAAGTACTTCTATCCTTCATGTTAAATGTTGGAAAGAGTATCAAGTCAAAGTCCAGAGTCCAGAATTTAGAATCGATAAATATTCAATTACTATGAAAAAAAATGCACTTTTGAAATTGTTATTTGTGTATTGTATATTTTTCAGAGTAACGACCCAGATGAGAAGAAGAAAAAAAATTCTTACTATTCCTATTTCTACACAAGCATGAAAAATCCAAAAGTTCTTGTAAGTTAATTAGCTCAAGGATTTTCTCTATACTTATTCATTAAGAAAGCTCTAAAACATGAAAGAATTTCCGAATTCTGTCTGTTGTAAAGGGACGGAACATGGAAAATTTGTATGAGGAAAGAGGAAAGAGAAAACGGAAATCCATCCGTCCTTTCGTTAAACCCCACAAATATATATTACACACTACCGTTTTTACAACTTGTTATTACGTATTACGCAATAATACTTTGCCCAGTTCCTCATTTTTTCTCCTTCCACGTCTTTAAATTTTCAATATGCTCTTCTCTCTTACTCTTCCTCTGGATTCTATACTCTAGATTTTAGATTCTAGACATTTCTGTTCTTTTTCATTCTTAAATAAAGTAGTAAATCCACTAGAATCCTTCATGCTTCATACAACACTGAAGATTTAATGTACAATACTTTTTTTTACTAGTTTTGAGCAATATGCATCATCTCTCATGTCATGTATGTTCTACACACTACAAACACAATTATAATTCTAAACATCATTCTTCATCCTTTCATTTTACAGGTCGGTCGGTCTCCAGTCTCTAGTCTCTGGTTTTTTACAGTATATTACAGTGTATTACAGTTTACAATACCCACTAGACGGTAGACGCCATAACATATAACAAGTAATAATATTATATTATATTTCCAATAGAATACGAAATATAAAATACAATCCAAAACAACACACCCATACATTCATGTCCAATGTACCTAGAATGTATAAACGTAGAACGTAGTGTTTTCAATTTTCAATTTACAATTTACAACGTGCGTACAGCGTACAGAGTACAAAATATAGTACAATGTACAATACATCCAGCATACAACAGAACCATGAACCATATTTAGTATTATTTTACTTTTATGAGCCTGACTCACCAGCATAAAAATGCGCAAGTATGTAAAAAATAAAGTCAAGTCAAGTCTCTTCCATTTTCCATTTCCACTTCCAATTCCGACTTTCAATAGAATTTTCAGTACACATAAAAACAGAACGTTATAACACGCTGTAAAAACTGCACTTTATACCAAAATTCTTCATACTTCATACTTCAAACAAGCATATGAGCAGACCATAGTCAAAAATATCCACAGTACACAGTGAGCATTTAAAGCATAATACACACATGATAAATGGTAAATGGTAAAATATCACATATGTACATTTACCACTCAGATTCTCAGTACAATACACCGATATTTTTCAATACAGTAGAGTCTAGAATCTAGAAACTAAGATTGTCATCTCATTTACATTTTCATTTTTATTTCCATTGTCATGCACATTGGCTTTTAATTTAAAATTATGAAATTATGAAAATTTCATAGGGGAATTCATAAATGTTTTTAATTTTTGACAAATCATGTAGAAAAAAATCTTAATTTCCTTCAATAATTTCAAAGTTGAGCACGCAACAACTACAAAAATACAAAATACACACGAGAACTAGAGCTCAAAATAAACCCTAATCTATGCAGTTCTACTGTATGCTCAATGGCTCAATGTACACGGAGAATAGGAAAATAGGAATACGAATGCGACGGAGAAAAAGAAGAAGAAGAAGAAGAAGAGAAACATTCTGAATTCTGTGAAGATTTAACTTAGCCTAGACCTAGAACTTTATTTCTACGCATAAAGAGAAGCTGATATAGATTATACACATGATGCATGATGCGTGTATACTGTATAC
The DNA here is from genome assembly GCA_019776565.1 of Sminthurinus signatus. Taxonomy (NCBI): domain Eukaryota; kingdom Metazoa; phylum Arthropoda; class Collembola; order Symphypleona; family Katiannidae; genus Sminthurinus; species Sminthurinus signatus. The sequence continues at coordinate 32,629 of JABASP010000402.1, forward strand.
TGTAAAGTGAATACTAAATGGAGACTGGAGTAGCAGAGCATGTAAAATGTAAAATGTGGAATCTAGAATCTAGATTCTAGAATGTAGAATGCCTTGTACATATAAGGCAATCCTTTTCCCAACTTCCCAAACCATCAACAAAAACGACGAGAACTTAACCTACACACTACATACAACTTCTTCTGTGCCGTACAGTTCTGTATTCTGTAGATTGTAGACATTAGACACCATCACCATGTTTTGCCATTAGTAAAAAACTTTGTTCTCTCTCTTTCTCTCTCTCAGTCTACGCACTTCTACGCAGCGAGACACGCAACTCCATCCACATCCAACTCCAAATCCAAGAGTCTCAACAGCCGAAAAGTTGGTACTGCCTTTTGGGTATGGCTGCCTAGTTCCTAGTGTCTAATGTCTAGAGTCTAGAGTCTAGAGCCTAGGCATAGCGTAGTATTGATTTTCCTCGAACTTGACTCGGAAACTTGGAAGTAGGAATAGGAACCACGCACATTTATACATGTCTACGCTCTACACTCTACTCTCTACGCACTACGCACAATATCAACACCGAACACCGACATTGGCAAAGTAAAAATTCATGCGTCTATCTTTATGTATATATATATATTTATATTCTATATCTATACATATGTATACATACAGACGACGCGTCGCTCCCATTCTCCTTCTCTTTCTCTCTTGTTCCTGAAATGGTGAACTTGAAACCATATTTGAGAATTCTCTCTTCTCTTCTCTCTCGTTTTATTCCTTCCTCTTTTTCGATCGAAGTTTCTTCTCTTTCTTTCTCTGTCTTTCCCCAACCAAAGTATTTCATGTTTCATCATTCTCTTTTTCTGGTTCTGGTTTTAGTTCTCTGTCAGTTCTATATTCTACATTCTACATTTTACAGCATTTGGTAGGAATTCCCTGTATTTTATTTGGCGTGCCACAGTACACAGTCGGCAGTAGATAGTAAAAATACCAAATACCCAAAACCATGTCCAATAGAATATATATGGTATCACACGCAGAATAAAAATGAGCTCCTTTCTCTCTATTTACTTTCTCCAAGTTTCAAAACCATCTCTTCTCTAGTCTCTAGTTTTCTGCCTCATACAAACAAACTTACATACGTACAGAATACAGAATAGTCTTATAATTTCCTCTGACACGCACAAATATACAGATATACGCACAAACAAAAAAACAAACGTAAAACGCAGGCTATCCATTATCCATTTTCCGCATTTTTCCCCAACATATCTGATACATAATACAAACTACAAAAGTACAAACTCTTCTACATTATAGATTTTAGGCATGTCTCTTTTTCTTTCTCTACGGTTGGTTTGTTCGCTTCGTTTGTGCGTTCGCATTTAGTCAATAGTCAACACAACCACCCACACAAAATGTACATGTACATTTTGCCGACGCCGATCCCGATGCCGAATGTTCATGCCGGCAACCATGCCCTACACCCTACACTCTACACAATATAAAACGGAATAAAATCAAGCAAACCCCTCAATTCCTTATAACTGCAAACTAAACATATGAAAACATAAAAATACAACTACAAATAATTATCATCACTATGTACACTTTTTCACAGTCTCTATATTATCTTCAGAAAACGTATGGCATTAATTATTATTATTATTTTATTTAATGCATTTCTACTTTCTACCAACTTTTTTTTCATTCCCATTCTCATGATTTATGTTTCCCCAAGAATTTCCATAGTAAAATACAATTATAAAAAGTACACAGGCAACAATGCAGTAATACTCCAAACTCGAAGCTCAAATTATTATTACTGCGAGCACTACGCATAACGCATTACTCAGTGCACAGTTGTAGCTACGCAATATGGATGGAAAGTGGAAAATGGAGAATGGAGAGGAAATGAATAATAATAATATTTAAAATATCAAGTGAGGAAGGAATAAACGACTGGCTGCTCAATGTTGAATGTTGAATGTATGAAGTATGAATGAGTCAATGAATGAATAAATAAATGAATGAGAGAGAACACAATAAAACAAAAGGGTTGAAAGTTGGAAAATTTCCCCCAGACTCATTTCACTCCAGCTAAATTTCAAGAGCAATTTTAAAGCTTAAATATTACGAAAAATTTCATTTAAACTGTTCAGGATCTATTCGAATTTTGATACATGTGTACATGTGATTAATTAACAAGATACAATATTACCTATTACCATTTATCAAACTAAATTCATATGGTCGAAAACCAACAGACAAGACTGAAGACGGTAATTTTTATGATGCAGACAACAGACAACAGACAAGCCTTATAGTAGTGTAAAATGCATTCACTGTACATTTGATGCATGAAAACAAGCAGGCTGGAACCGAAACTTCCACAAAGACGATTCACGATGCACAATGCAATGTAAAATGTAATCATTTAGAGTTTCCAATTTACAACTTCCAAGTGCAGGTTATTTCTGTACTTTTCCATCCACGCTGCCTGCATAAACACTCGCTCAATGTTTTACTAGTATATTCGCTACTCTTGAATTCCAATTGGAATTCAAACCCCCCAGAAAATGTGCATACATGCACGTAAAAAGTACAGAGAATTTTCCAGTAAAAATAAATGTAGTTGCTATTAATTCCCAGTTCCCAGTACTTTTCTCCTTCATGTTCAATGTTCAATTCCATTTTCATTTTCTAACCCTACCCCTGTACTTTGTACATTGTAAAAATGTACACAATATTCATTCATTCATTCGTTGGTTCATCCATTCATTCATTCATTCATTTATTCAAATACCAACAACCAAATCCACTCAACTAAATTCATCTCATCTCATCACATAATATAATATAATATTTCATTTCCTTATACTTTATACTTTTGTACTTGATATTATAAAAAAAACGTCTTCAATTTTCAATTCGCATGACATGGTATAATATCTATGCATCTTTTTCCATTTGAATTGTGAATAGGACTGCACACCACACCACACCGCACGGCATGGCATGGTTAGAAAATGACATTGCATGGTATTTTGACGAGAGTCTTCATTCTTCATTCTTCATTTTCATCCCTCCATCAACGATCAACTATCAACTGTATATATATGTAGTTGATAGTTGATCCAATATCAACCCTTAGAACTTGGAAGAACCAGAACCAGAACCAGAATCTTCTACGTCGTACCACCGTACACCGTACACCAGTCTCCCTTTAGTATAGTAAAGAAGTGTAGTAGAAAACTGACCTAACACTCCGTCAGAAGTTGCGATGTTGATCCCCCTCTACACTCTACACTTTACTTTCCCATTACAAATATGTATGTACATACATACACATTACATGGAAAAATACTGACAGTGCCAGTGCTTCCTCTACCATCAACTTCCAACTTCCCATCCAACTCTAAACTCCAAACTCCAAACCTCATGGAGAATTCATGGAGAATACGCACACACACACACACACGCACATGTATGCACGTATATTGTATATTGTAGAAACCATGATCAAAGCAAATTATACAGAGTATACAGTGCATATTGAATATGTACAACGGAAAGGAGGGTGAAAAACCCTCCATGTTGTCCTAAACCCATGTATTTTGTACATAGCTAAAAGCAACCCTACCGTACACCGTCCACACACACACACACACACACTTTTGTAGTGGGAATCGATATTCGGGCTTCTGAGTGAGATCCCTCTCTGGATTCTCTCCCTTGCTTCCTTTCCTCTATTTTGTATTCTCTATTCTCTGTACATACATCTACAATCTACAATCTACGCCATGCATCTCTTCTCCGTCTCTGTCTGTTTGTCTGTCTCTACTTTTCTCCACCACCACCACCATTACTATCTACTACTATTTGTACTATGCTCAATGTTCAATGTTCACAGACCTATCCCATCCCATGTACATTGTACATTGTACACTCAACTAATTCCCTATCCACCAAGCCAATGCCAAGCCAAGCCGAGCCATAGCCATGACATACTGTATTCTGTATTCTACATTCTACACCATATCCATATATCTTCCAAAACTACACACACAACACACACTACTCGCAATAGAAATAATGTTGTCCTCTTCCTCCCCGTATTTTCCACATTCTCTATTCTATATTCTATACTGTTTGCTGTTTGCTGTTCAATCTTCACAGTACAAAGTTTACAGTATAGTTTCATCTTTCTATTCTCGAGTCTCTAGAATACTCTAGAATATGGAGATAGTTTTCCCATTTTTCTTAAAAAGTTTGAAAAATTAAATGAAATATGAAATACATAATAATACATACAAAATACAAAATATAGAATCCAGAATCCGACCGAAGGATCCAGCGAACCAACGAACGAACCGAGAAGTCAATGTCCTCTTTCAAAAGAAAAATAGATATGACCCCTTAAAACATATCATATTATTATATATTATATTATATTGCGTATTGAGTATTGAGTATATATTTTTTTCCATTTTCTATACAATTTTACAAAATAATATATATAAATACAAAATACAGAGTACAGAGTATACAGAATACAGGATGAAAGAGGAAAACCATCGGCCTTTTCTTCTCCGTCGTAAGTTTTGAATTTTGAGAGTTGGTTGATCTGACCTTTCATTCTCAGTTCATGTTCAATGTTCCTGTTGAAGGGACTACTACTTTTGCTGTGTGTTACGGGTACGGCTACTACAACAATTATTATTATTATCGTGTTATTACTGAAGGTACTTACTTTCGTCCTCTCTCTCGCTGGAACAACAACAAGGCCTTTCATACTTTTACACTAAACTATACTACATACTACATATGCAATAATAATAATAATAATAATAGAATACTGGTGAGTATGAAGTATGAGGTAACGTGTGTGTTGTGTTATCTATCTATAAGAGGAAAAAGCCGTTGAAAATATTACATATCCGACATCCTACATCCAACCAAATCCGATGCAATACAAAATACAATATACGATACATGTACAATGTACAATGCACATGTATGCACGTCAACTAGTAATTATAGCGTGAGAGCTGCTTATATTTATGTGATAGGTTCAGAGTACAGAAGAGCTTTTTCAAATTTGTAAACTCCAAATTCAAAAAACTCTAAACTCTAAACTCAAAAGCCCCAAGTCAACTAACAAGAATGAAGAAAGAGATCCAAGATCCAAGTTAAACTTCAACTTGTTTTTTTATTCTTTTTATACATTTTTTTTTATCTAAAATCTAAATCCATCCTGCTTGATATTTGATTGTAGAACAGAAAACAGAGAACAGAGAAAGAAAGAAAGAAAGAAAGAGAGTCCGATCTTAAAAAGGCTATACTTTATAATATATATTATATTCTATAGCTACTTGATGAATCTTGTTATGCCTGGAGCTTGGAACTTGGAGCCTGGAAGATGGAAGTCAAGTCATCAATAAGTAGCCTTGAAGTCTTTTTTGGGTCCATTATAAGATATAAGATATATTATATCTATATTCTATATCTATTGAATAAAAAGGGTCGGACGTCGGACGGTTATACATTATATAAAATATCTACAGTCATCCTTTTTTACAGCAGGTTTTATTATTCTCGATAGAAACTCGAAAGTCTAGAAACTACCCTCATGCTTTTAATGCTTATATAATAATATAGAAAATAGAAAGTGAATTTATTCTACATTCTACATTGAAATTGAGGAAAGAGCTTGATTAAAAAATTGAAACTATTGAATATTGAAAATAGAAAATACAATAAAAAAAATCAAAACAAATAAACACTGACCAGAAAAAGGTGAAAGATGTTGTGAAAAATAAAAAAATACTATGTATCCGAATAAAATCCACACAAGAGTAAAGAGTAAGTTGAAAGTTGAAATCAACCCCAAATCCTTATTTTACTGACCTACGTTAAGAATATTTCATTTGTACCCTCTGTTTCTTGTTTCTATTTCTATCTCTATAACTATCCCCGTCTCTCTCTGTTCTATTCTCTATTCTGTATCTGTCTCTGACTCTGTTTTGGCTGCTGGGTAAAAATGTCTAGTGCGTAGTGTGTATAATGTATAATAGTGTAGAAAAAACCCCGTTTTCTCTCCCCCTCTCTTTTCTCTTTGGAAAAATGTGAGACAAATCCACCCTGCTAGAAATAAATTTGATCCATCCCTCTTGCTGTTCTCTCATTCTCTATCTCTCTCTCTCTCTCTCCTTTTCTCTTTCTCTCTCAACTCCAGAAACACTCCCTGTTCTCTCAATACAATTTATTATGCCTTGTACAGCTTCTCTCTGTAAATAGTAAATGGTATAGAGTTCTGTTGAGCGTTGTACATTGTACATTCTACATTCTATACAAAGTGCGTAGTGTGTACACACTTTGATATTATTAAATATTGAAGCTCGTCCTGTCATTGCCTCAAAGCTCAAATCTCAAAGCACTGGAACTAGTACCAGTAAAAAGAAGAACTGGAATTTGGAATGATAAAAAAAATCTTGGCATGGTAAGGGCGTGTAGTATGCATTCATTTCCCCATTATTTTCTCCATCCATCAACTACCAACTCCCGGGAATATGTAATGTGTAACACACTAATAAAATTTAGGGGATCATGATGGTTACGATTATTATTACATTTTGTCCATTTGAATCTGATATTCCCTTTTACCAGCAAATTATTAGTGTGATCATTAGTCTGTACATTGTACATTTATCCATGTTGTTGGATGTTGGATGGACTGTGTACTGTGTACGAATTGAGAATTATCCGAATCAATAATGCGTGGATAATTTCTACAATTGAGAATTTGAGAATTGAGTCTCTAAAAACTTGATAATAACCGACAACAAGTCAACTTCCACAAATACATGCATAAATAAATGTACTTAAATGTCCATTTGTAAAAAACCAAGGTCCGGTGCCTCCTTATAAAATGGAAATGGGAAAATGACCATGATCAAGTTGACCCATCTTTCCATAAAAAAAATAGACGCATATAATTAAAATTTATCTATTTTAATCTAATCTAATCGGACGGTGAAATCATGAAAAAGGAGAAACCAGACTGTAAATAGTATTAGTATTATCATTATTTCCATGTTCAATGCTTTTTCTCTTGTTCTAGCAGAATGGGCAAAAAGGAAACAGTGAAAAAAAACACAGTTTCTTCTTTTTTCACTTTCATTGATACTTTCTTTCAACTTTGGATATAAAAAAAACATGGAAATAAACATGATGATTATTATAACAGGTTTTTTGTATTTTTTTGTATTGTATTGGATTTTCGGAATTCCTTGGTTCTTTTTTTATGCATTATGCACACAGATGAATCCTAAATCCATTCCAGTAATACGTATAATGAATTAAGAATTAATTTTAGTTCCACTTTCCTTTCTCTCACATTCTCTCTCCTTTCCCATTTCCAATTCTATGGGTTTAAATGACCCACAGCCCAACTAAAAACCTGTTTGTGGTCAATCAAGTTTTGTTGAGTGTTGAGCATTGAACATTGAACATTGAGCATCCTGCATGCATAATCATGGAAAAATAACAATAAAAACAACAACCAGGTTTCTATACACTGGAACACATAGACAGTAGAAACTAGACACAGGATGGAAAGTAAAAAAGTAAACCCTAGATCTCGGACGTACGTAATGCATAATGCATAATATATTCCCCAGACCTGGCATCAAGATTTGAATTTGAAATTTGAATTTAAATTTCATTTTCGATTTCCCCTACGATTTGCATCGGACATTAGATTTCCAAACACGTAGAACTTGAAGAGTCTAGGATCTAGAATTTAGAGTCTAGAGTAACCAAGAATCAAACACCAATGTAATAAACTAGAAACTACAAACAAGATACAAGACACCAAACATAGCTGTATCCAAAATCTAATATCAAGAATAAATATATACAAAATATACGCACCTACAATATACAGTACACACTACACTGCGTAGGCTTTAGTTATTTATTTATTTTTTTAAAAAATAAATAACATCCCCAGGCACATACTCAATTTCCTCTTATGATAATAATAATAATAATACTTTTCTGCTTCGCTCCTTTGGTAATTGGGACACCACAGAATTTTAATTGTATGATTCAGCACTGTATAATAATAATAATGATAATATGCTCCTGTGCATATAAAATACAAAAACAAAATAACCGACAGACAGGTAGAAGGTAGAATGAACATGGAAAATAGATGGATAGATAGACATCTATAAAAAATAAAAGTTCAGTTACTTTTACATTTTACATCGTAATATGTATTATGTACTATGTAAAACGTAACATCCAATATCAAGGGAATTCGGATACAAACAAAAAATGAAGTTTGTCCATCTACTTTGTTTTCTTGGAACAATCTAACACGTATACTCATTATTATTATTATTATATGAAACTTGCATGAACAAATCACAGTGAAAAAGAAGACGCTGGTTTCTTTTTATAGCGTAGTAATAAAACTTGATTTGTTTGTTTTGTATTTTGTTTCTATTTTGTGCTCAACCTTTGAAGCCTTTGATTCAAGATTATTCATATTTATATCATCATCAGCATTAGTAATTTAAAGTGAGTTGAGCATTTTTTATTTTATATTTTACCTACTAAAAATAAGTCAAGCTGACCAAATGAATGAATTTTTCTTGATTTCGATTCCTAATTCTGTGTAGAAAATTCGTTGATTTTCAGAATTTGAATTGGACTTTGTAAAAGTTATAAGGACTAATATTTAACTATAATCTCTTTGCTTTCTTTCACTTGTCTTAAATAGAAGAGTCCAGTTTTATTTTCTTCTACTTTATGTTTTCAATTTCTACGTCTGGAAAAAACTTGAGCTGGAAGCTCAAATGTGTGGGTATCATTACTACTTACTACATGTTACATATTACGAGTTACGAGGATTGGAAATTGTAGATCGTAGTGTCTGTCGACCAGAACCCTAAAGTCAAAAGAGAAGAAGAGACCCTTAGAAAAGACCACAACTTGTTTTTTTTTCTTCCAACAAGTTCCAGGTTCCAGGTTATGGTCATAAACCATACACTTAAAACTCCAGTGTATAAGTATTTAGAATGTAGAATTTAGAATTTAGAGAGCACACCAACCGTTTACACTTTTTATGTACAAAAAAAAATAAAAAACAGTCCACATAATAAAGCTAAAGTTGCTTCAGTCATACTCATTCCCATTCTCGGCACTCAATACTCAATATTTAAATTTTTAAAAGTATTATAAAATATAAAATATATTTTACTGTTTAGAGTATTCTGTATTCTAAATTATACAGCTCAAATTAACATGAATGTGTGTTGTGTGTTATAAATAGTTTGACAACAATTGATCTCAAATCTAAACTGTATACTTCTCCAGTTCCACAGTGTAGAAGTTTCAACTTCCAACAATTCCACATAGCACATAGCACAAAGGCTGGCTTTTCTATAAAAAATGTGTAAGGTTTTATACTGTAAAAGCTTGGCTTGTTTGTTCCTGATGGTTGCCACTACATTACTACACTTTACACATTACATATTGCTGTTTCTCTTTCAATTTTATTTCTTTATGACAACACTATGACCAGTGACTAGCGACTTTTAAAATCCCTGCTCCAAAATCCAAAAGTAAGATGCACAATGCACAATACTCGGGGAAAAAACATACAACATACAAAGTACAAAGTACCTACAAAATGACAAAGGATTTATGCTGTGTCATTCTGTTTGTCCCATGGAGATTGATTTTGGATTTTGAATTTTCTACTTCAAACTCGACTATTAAAATTCATTCAAAATTTTAATGCTTTCAGTTTTGACGTTTAACTTTTAACGTCCATCGTACATTTTATCACTGTGTCAAAGCCCTGATTTTAAAAAACTCAAAACTCTTGTTCATTATTTCAAAAAACAAAAAAACCCAAATGATTTTCATTTCAAAACTCAAAACTCAAAGCTTAAAAGACCAGACAGCAATTTAAAATTAAGTAGCACTCACGCCACCATTACAGATTCTAGTCGTAGGAAATGATGATAAATATGAAATAAAATACCATGGCATGTTTTACTTTCAACAACAACAACAACAAGAAATCACCGTTTAAAAGGACATTGAACATTTTTTGAATAATGTGTAAATAAATTGATGTCAATAGATACATTTAATATTATGTATGTGTGAATTGGAATCCGAGTCCGAATCCACCTACTCTTTTTCAACTTCATCTTAATCTTTCGTCTCTATTTTGGTCCCTTGTTCATTGTTGTTTCTTCATTGTCCATGCTCCATGCTCCATACTCTATACACATCTTTCTTTCTTGACCATGAACAAACACACATAAAACATAATGCATACAGCATACATGGACGGACATTTCGGAGAAAAAGTGAGAGGATTTGACAATATATTAATGTGTTGACAATCCTCGACAACAACAACAACAGAACATGGACAATGCACAATATTACACAACTGTGCTTTGTGTTTTGTTGTCATTGTCATTGTCATTGCCATTGTTACTCCTGGTTATATTTGCTCTTTTTCTTTTAGACATGGAGTACATATGGAGTATGGGGTATAAATAGAATATAAAATCTAAAATGTATGAGATTTTAGAGTCGTCCTTTTTGTTGTTGGCTCCTTCATCCTTGGCTCGTGCTTCATCTTTTCCCTACTTTTATGGAAAAAAGAAAGATGCATGTACATTGTACATGGATTTTCTATTTCCAGATTTCTAGAGACTACAGAGTTTGAATTGAAAACTATTCTGGATTCTGGCCCTGACTTTGACTCTAACTTGACTTTTCGACCTGCAAGTTTTCTCTCTACTCTGTACTCTGTACATTCTACCTCAAGCCTCAAGTGTGATTCTTAAGGCTGTCGTATAATATATTTATTTTACTTTTCCATCATCATTCTCATACAGTATAAAGTATAAAGCCCAGTAAAGTACATTACAGCGTAGTACTTTGGTCCTTACTCCTCGTTCTTCTCTCTGGAATACATTACTCTCATTTCTCCTTATTCTGTATTCTGTGCTCTGTATTGGATTGGGAATTCTCACTCGCCTTATTGAAAGGAAGAAGCATAAAGTTCCTCATAAAGTTCAACTTTAATGCTATAATATGTAGTGTAAAGTGTAAACGAGACAGCAGACAGTAGACGTTAGACACTAAACACAGACTTTCTTCTTTCTTTCGTTCATTCATTCATTCATTCCTTTAGTCAAAGAGTCGAGGAGTCAAAGTCAACTATCCATTATCCATTCATTATTATAAATACTCATTCCACTGTACCTATTTCTGTCTTGGATTGGATTCCATTATATTGCGTGTAGACTGTAGACAAGTAGTGAATTTTCAACTTGCATCCCTAAACTGTACAAACTACATACATTTTGACTTGGCATCTCCTCAATTCTCAATTTACTCTCCTGCATAAAAAATTCATATGTAAAATGTAGACAGTCAAGCACCAAAACTTTGTTGTTCTTTTCAAGATTCCCCATTTTCCATCCTCAATTCTAAATCCCCAAATTTACCATTTAATGCATACCATTTGTTTATCAAACTGCTCAAATTAGGTTTAAGGTACTTTGAAAATTTTTGGTAAATGTGTTTCATTCATTCATCTTTAACTTTAGACTCAACTCGGAAAAACTGGACAAATGACATAATATGAATTATTACATATTATCATACATACTTTCCGATTTCAAAGTCTTTTTAGCTTTTAGATAAACCTTTTATCAGAAAATATACTAAACAAATAAATTCTCTTATCCCCGATCTTCAATACGGTATAAATGTCAAACATCAAATTCGGTAAAATCCGACATGAGAAATCAAAAATAAAATTACTCTATTGATAAACTGGATATTAGATATTAAATCATGGATCAGGGATCAACAGATTTAACTGTATTCTTTTATGTAAATACTAAATACTAAATACACGAGTAAGGAGTAACGAGTACACTTACGCCCTAAAAACGAGCCCTTAAAATAAATAAATAAATGATAAATGACTAATCTCTCCTTCTTATCACTTATCAAGTCCTCAAAAACTAATAAAGGAAACTGACTGAGGTTGAAACTGACTGAGAGAGACAAGAGACAAGGGCTCTATAGATATGAAAAAATAAATAAAAAACTTTTTTTAAAATTTAACAGATAAGAGATCCACGCAGATGTCAGATGTTGAATTTTCATTTTCATATTTCCATTACCTACCTAATTATGAACAAAGTTGATCTTGTGTGTGTCACTTTACTGTCTCATTTTTTGTGCTGTGTGCTGTGTACACATTTCCTCCATAAGCCTGAACACTGAACACATTGACCACCAACTTCTTAAACCCTGGAAAAAATGAAGAGATAACTAACGGATTTCTATAGTATTATGTATTATGATTGATAATCGCTTTTGACTTTCGACTTTCAACTTAATGTGGACCCAGTTCTACATTCTACATTCTACATACTTTGAACAAAACGAGAAGGATAAGGATTACAATTTACAATAACAAGAGTCGGTCAGCTATTTATTATAATTATTATTTACATCAATGTACAAAGTGCACTCTCCACTCTCTCCGTCCATTTACCATTTACCATTACGATTACGATTACCATTACCTGCAGAAAAAGGTCAGTACAACCAACAACCAACTACTAACTATGCATTGTTCCTTGTTTATTGTTTATTGTTGATCAGAAACTTGGGCAATAGAATTTACTGGAGCTGGACCTGAAACTACAACTATTGTACAATGTACAACTACTAGTAGAACTAGAACTAGGAATCTTCCACATTATTATTATTTTTCACCCAGAGGACTTTCCTCGTTTTCCCTCAGTCCATGATCCTCGATTCTCAATTCTCAATCCAAATTACATATTACATAATATTACACTGCAATATTTTTAATACATGTGGAATGAAATGGCCAATGGAAAATTCCATTTGTGAAGGAGAAGAATCAGTCAATAAATATTATCCATAGTACATAATATCTTAGATACATATACATATATTTGATATTTGACCAACGAGAACAAGAGATGTAAGAGCCACAACTCCGTATCAGAACTTTGTATGTACTACCAGAACCAGAATCCAGAATCATAATCATAATTGAGAATTCAGGTTAAATGCCAGCAGAACTCCGCGGTTATCTTCTTTCTATATATTTTTTTGTAAAACAGGCACACCTTTCTCTCTCTATCTCTCTCTCTTATTCCAAGAATCGCCTTCCTGTAGCTACCTACTACCTTTCTACTCTCTACCTTTCTACTGGAAAACATGTAGCATTAAATAACACACCCGTACATCGTACATCGTACATGTTTTTAAGTTTTAAATTTGAACTTTTTTATGAAAAAAATACAAAGGAGCTCACAGCTCATATGAAGCATATATATTTTGTATGTATTACATGTACCATGGCAAAACTTGGGTTGAACAACAAGATATCTAAAATCCAAATGGAATGAAGAGTGAAGAGTGAAGAGGATAAAAAAGAACCCTGGAGAACAGAGAACCAAACAGAGAACTTAAAACCAGTCAACATCTATATAATATATTATGTATTATGTAATATGTAGGTATAAAATATAAAATTGTATTTTGTATATAGGTATAGATTTATCCTTCTTATATATTATATACCTTATATACTTTATCCATAACAATAATTGAGCAGTTGGGCCTTTTAAATACTCACTTCACTTGTATCTTTGCCGTTATTTTTTATACCCTTTTTCCTAAATAGGTCAGGATGGCCAGGCCAGTTTCAGTCAGCCTCAACTTGAGCATATCATCATCCACAATCCAGAATCCAGAGAGGGATAACAACAACACTTTTCTATCGTATACTTTTGGTTCTGGTTCTGGTCCTTCATAACGAATACAAAATACAAACTACAAACCCTCTCTGTTCCATCTTCCATCCATCCATGCTCTAAGGCCATTCCTTTTCCTTCAAGGGATCGTTCATCATCATGATGCACGTCTTACGTGATCTCCAACCATACCATTCTTGTTTTTTCTTTCTTCTTCTTCTTGTATACTTCATTCGAATTCGAATTTGAATGCTTCATACTTCATCCTCTTTTCCATTCCTTCCCATTCCATTCCAGTCATTTTATCAACAAGTTTTTTCCTTATGCCTTATTACTTATTATTCACTATTCCCTATTCACAAGACACAGCAGAGACAGAAACAGAAACAGAGAGGACTAAAAAGAGACTGGAAACATCTTTACGACAAACGGACTAAAACATGTGAGCTTTGAGTTTTGAGCATTGAACATTGGAAATTGAATGTTGAATGTAGAATGTAGAATATATTATACTAGATTCTATATTCAAGATTCTAGAATCTTCATTCTTCATTCTTCAATTTTTGTCTCTTCCTTCTTCACAGTTCAAAAAACCATTGTACTATTTATTTCCTATTTTAATATTCCAGTTTCAACTCGGCTCAACTTCAACTTCAGAGTGCCCATAGTATTTTGAATATTGAATACTGAATATTACTGAATCCAATTATTCTTATCACATTACGCTCAACTTAAATTGTAAATGTCAATGAAAAGACAACGGCGATGATGATGATGACAAGTTGTCACGAATAAGAATACAAATACAAATACGAACAGGAATACGAACAGGACAAAGACGCCAGCAAAGAATAAACAAATCAAAACTGATGTGAGAATACGACTCCGCTTGTACGTTTGTATCTGTACAGCGTACTGATGAACAAGAATGGAACACATGATACACGTTACCGGTTTTAGTTACCAAAGGAATGGCGATGAGTCGAGCGGGTGAAGAGTAGAAGAGGACAAAATGTAAAAAAATATTGCTTATCGAAGAAAAAGCCTCCTGAAATATCCTATCATCTTTCATCTTTCATATTGCATCCAAGCGGCTTTTTCCTCTTTACTCCTGACTCTAGATTCTGTCTACTTTCTGCTTGTGTGCTTTGATTTAGAAACTTGTCGATTGTCGATTCTCCATCATGTTATTTCATGATATTTCATGTAACCGGTAACCGGCAAGTGGGAATCGGCAATATTTTAAACATGAGTTCATGACTTTGACGTTTGACGCTCAACTTTCAACTTTCAACCATCAAAGCTCACACTCCCAACTCCAAACACCCAACTTTATGTCAAAGTGAAACCGGTGATTATGTAACGATTGTCTAATCAGTAATCAGCAATGACTGAACAACGTGATCACGTACACCAGACTGGATTTGATTTTACTGGAGACTGGAGCTGGAGACTGGAGATAAATAATGTAAGAAATAAAAAGAGTCAAAGTTCAAGGAGAAAAACTGTAACTGTAAACTGTGCATTCTAACTTCTAAATTCAAACTACTTACATGCATACGATCACCCGCTTCCAATTTATTTATTTCCCATATTAAAATGAATATAAAAATGAAAACGAAAATGCATTACAACTCTTAAAAGTTTTTATTTTTTTGTCTCCATTTCTTAATCTTGATTCTTGATGTGAACAACAATGGACAACGAACAATGAGCATGAAATATAAAATATATTATTTTAAGGGTGAAAAAGAAGAACAGGAGCATTTCTATTTTTTCACCAAAGTACAATAATAATAATAATAATATACTTAATATATTTATCTGGGTAATGGGTATGAAATAAACAAGAACAAGAACAATGCATGAAGCATATCCATAGCACATACAACATACATACATCAACTCCCGTTTCCTGCCATTCATTCTCATGAAAAATTCAAAAAGGCAACAAGGAGAACAAGAACAAGAAACCAGAAAAACAACGACAAGTAAAAAAATATAGAAAAAACCAAAATCCCCCACAAACGTAAAACGTAATATTACTAAAACCTAAAACAAGGTAAAAAAAAAATCTTGAGGCATCGAGAGAGAAAATCAAGAATTCAGAATCAAAATGCGTGTAGTGTGTTGTGTGTTGTGCCATAAAACAAAAATAGAAACAGAAACAGAAAATGGGCTTTATATATCATATTATTACTTTTACACTGTACACTATATACTTTACACGGTACGCAGTACACGTTACAAGAGAAAGGATATTTCAAAAACAGTGCACGATCTTGTTATTCCGATTTCAACTATGAACAATGATGATGATAAATATAGAATACAGAAGTACATGTTATATTATTTTCAGAACCTCAACCACCCCATTTCATTACATTACGCACTGCACTGGACTGCTTTGCTTCTACTTTTCTAGAAACATCCACAGAAATACAATAAACAATAATAATATAATATATATTTCTCATAATAAAAAGTAAAAGAATGACAGGAGCAGTTACAAGAATCAACTTGTGCTCAATACTCAAGTCCAGCGTCCAGCATGCAGTTATTCTGTTTCGGTTTCATGTATTCTCTTCTCTTGTGCACTGTGCATTGTGCATCCAGCGTGTGTATTGTGTGTGTGGAACAAAAACAGAAACAGCAGCAGTAGCACAAGTACTAATAATAATAATAATAATAATATTGCATGAATGATGATGAAGGACAGTAAAATTAGAATTAGATTCTAAATTTTACCGGCTGCCTCTTTCTCTCTCTTATTTCTCTCTTCACTTCTTTAGTTTTCCTCCTCCACACAAAACACAAAACACAAATACCAAATCCACATTTGAATACATGTACAATGAAATGCACAGTACATCGTATGTATTTGTGTACAAGACAGAACATTCAAGTTACTAGTTAGTTTTTTTTCCTTTCCTTCTCTCCAGCAGTTTATTTTAGACTTTAGAACATGACTTTATCTCACTGTTGGTTGGTTCGTCCGTTCCCCCATCTTTTCCCGTGTGGTAATCACGCATTCAAATTCATCTACCTCTCAACTCTCAAATATGTAATATGTAATACGCACCATCCACCATTTGAGCATACATTTACAGGTAAAAGGTAAAACAGCTAAACAGGGGGAAATGGTATAAAATATAAAATACAATACTCAATGCTGGAGTCTGGAGTTCTCGAGGTTACAATTTACAGAACAGTTCCAGTTCCAGGCGTTTACATCCACAATCCACATTCACATTCATACATTATGTTCCATAGCTCAGGGATACTTTGAATTCAAATATGAATGCAAATGACATGACATGCCATTCCAAACCTCTGAGCTCTGTTCTCTGTTAGAATTACCACGTCTGTAGTCTGTATGTATTATGTATACAGAATCCTGAATAGTCCATGCACAACATAGGACAACACCGTGCACTGCACATGTAACATGTATGTATTATGTATAATTTATACCTACAGAATTACAGAATACAAAATACAGAATACAAAATACAGAATCTACCCCGACCCTCACAATATTTTTCTGTCTCTCCCGCTCTGACTTTTTTTTTTGATCTGGATCTTGTTTTCCTTTTCCTTTTCATTTTCATTCTTTCTACAAAGTTCTATATTCTGTCTATATCTAAAATCTAAACTATATCTATATATTTATATACATTCAACCCCCTCGTCTCTATTTCTATTTCTATTTTCATCGTATCTATGTATTATGTATATATATCCATGAAGACAAAGTGCGTACTGCGTAAATTCTCCACTTTCCATATCTATTTAAGGATTGGTAAATATAATACAGAGTGCATACTGCATACATACATGTGGATAGACATGTAATAGGAATGAAACGAAGCAATCCTCAATCCTCGTCTTTGGTCGGTTTTTTTCTCTTTTGGTCTTTGGTTGAGGTCTGAGTGGATGAATGCATTATGCATGTATGGCATAGTCTCAACTCCAACTCTTTTCCACACTCAAACATTCAAACAGCAAACAGCACAGACAAACAGAGAAGAGAGAAGAGAGAAGCAGGCTCATTTGACTTAATACTCGATACTATAGTCAAGAGTCGAGATGGAGGAGAAAAGAAGAAGAAGAAGAAGAAAGGCAGTAAGATGTTCTATCTTTTATCCTAGTATGGTGTGTATATGTGTATATGTGTATGTGTGCTGGTATTTGTATGCTGCTGCTGTTTCAACTTTTTAAGGTGCGTCCTCTTGTCTCTCCTACACTCTACACACTACACTTGTGTGTTGTGTGTGTATTAGATATTACGTAATATGTGCGTATTCATATGCACATATGCGTATATGCGTATGTGTAAACAAAACAGACATACATGCATGTAAAAAATACATAATATATAGCAGTTGCATTTGAAATTGATGGTTGGAGAGAAGGAGACAGAGTGCAGGGAAAAAGTGCGTAGTAGTGCGTAACATGAATTTTAGAAGACTGTGTCTCGTATGTTGTACACATACACACTGGAATACTAGAATACTAGAATACATTACATTACACTCTATACTCTAGACCAATCTGTTCCTTCTTAACTTTTTTCCCCTTTCAAAATTTGACTTGACTTGAAGACTCTAGTCTCAAGAAGAATAAAACCCACAAGAAGAAAAAGAAGGAGGAACAGAAGGCAGGAAGAAAAAAAAGAAAAAAGGAGTAGGTAGCAATTTATATGTAAAAAAAAATGAAAAAGAAAAGGATATGTACTCTGTACACTGCATAATGCATAAAATGTTGTTTTCAGTTTCAGTACGCTGTGACTGGTTGGTGGTGGTTGTTTGAGAGAGAGAGAGAAGGAGAGAGAATGAGAAGAGCACTGAAAAAAAAGTATTTCATTCTAAATCTATGTGTTTTATATATATAGAAAAGCTACAAGTGCATCCAAGTTTGGTTTGGAGATACAGATAGAAGAATTCTCACAGTATCATTCACTCTCTCACTACGCAAGATATTTGACTATACATTTCTATTTACTATTTATTACATACGTGTACATGACCACTTTAATATTGTATGAAATACGAAATGCACTGTAGTTTAGTGTATTGCGAGACATCATCATCATCACCATACATTTAAATGTGTAGAAAAAACTAAAGCTCTCACACACCAACATCAATATCGTGTTTGGCTGAGCTGAACTGAACTGAATTTCCAACTGGATTGAATCATGTGTAATGTGTAGTCGGCAGGACATTTTAGGAAAATGGTACAAAATTTCAATGCATTTTTTCCAAAAAAAAACACACCCACGCTCTACGCTCTATACTCTATTTTTTCATGTAGTTGTACATTGTACATTTTACTTTGCTTTACTTTACATTTTACATGTAGTCATTTTCCATTTTCATATTCATATCAAAATCCTGGACTAAACCCCAATTCAATCCAAGTTTCAAACTATTTTAATGTTTTTTTATTCAAGTCTTAAGCTACAATCAAATAGAAGCTGTAGACAGAACAGACTAGAGACTACATATAGAAAATATATCTGTATAAAAAAAGGCCTTTCCTGTAGCTACGACATAATACATAATATTTACGAAATGTATTATCATTATCAGCATTATTATTATCTATTATCAATGTATGGAGTATTAAGTATGGATAATGCATATATATGGAACATCCTCTCATGTCTCATGTTCATTGTACAAAACACATGAATATTCTTGCTGCATACTGTATACTCAAAGTAATTTTTGTCTGTGTTTAATATAAAAATATACACCTCCTCCACCAACCATTAAACCATCAAAATAACTGGGAACTAGTTCTAAAAACTAGACATCAAGCCAGACACCATCAAACGAAAGAAAGAAAAAAAGGTTATAAATGTGTATTTTGTATTTTGTCCATGTATCTTACACTTGACTTTGACTTTGGTTTTGATTTTTTTTTGTGTGACTTTACATAGTTAGACCTGAAATCAGAAATCAGGCATCATTTGATAAAAGATAACAAAAATGTATAAATGAGAAGTGAAAAACAACCTTTTCAAACTACACGTCAATACAGTGTACATAAAATATAAAATGTATGCTCATGACAAGAGAAACTGGTAAAACAGTTTAGCTGTCTTTTTTTTATCATTTATCACTATTTCGGACTGGATTTGATTGCAAAGGCAAATATCGTACGACCAACGACAAACAACAAAAAGGATGAAAAACAAAATGAACTTGTAACTTGTAATTCTACACTCTACACTCTAAACTTTACACTGTACACTGTACATCATTTCTCTTCATTCCAGAGAAGAAATTAACAGTGCATATTTTTCATAGTATTATTATTATTGTCATATTTAGCATGCTGAATGCTGAATTCTCAATTTCAATGCTGAAACAAGAGAAATCTCACGTACGTACGCTGTAAAATCATCAGCATTCAGCGTAATTCACTATTCACTATCCCATCGTCATCATCTTTTAGTCTTTAGTACCTATTTAATTTCTTAGTTAGAATCTTGAATCTTGACACAGAAGCATTCATGTATATATTCAAACGAATTACACAAGAGCTATACAAATTTATTTTCTTAATTCTTTACGCTTTCAACATTGTAAACTGAAAATTGTGTACTCTGTACACCCGTATTGTATCATCATATGTTTATAATCCTTTTTAGAACTCAACGCTCAATAAACGACGACACACATTACATTTTTTTCCAGAGGAAAACAAAAATAATGTGACTCGACTCTAGTCTGTGCACAAAGCACAAGCTATAAATAAAAAAATGTGTAAGCTCAATACTCCATAGTCAACATTCAATCTTAAATTAAACAAAGTGTACACTGTATACTGTACAGTTTTCCTACCTCATCACTGCTCCTTGTTCGTTGACCAAGTTCATTTGAAATCTTGTGTAAACTTAAAATGGTAAATGTTGAATGTACATCGCAAATATCTTGGATCAATTATACATTTATTTTATACATATTGGCTATTGATTTGTTTATATTTATTTCTACTTTCTACAACTCTGGGTTCATCTCCTTTATCATAAATATATCACGTCAACTGACTGGCTGGCTAACGTGCCGAGTTTAAAGTTATTAGATTTAGATTTTAGATGGAACCCTAACGGTAGTTGTGTACATTTGATATTCGATTGATATGATACTGAGATTTGAGCTTTGAATTTTGACATGTCCAAATTCCAAACTCCAAACTGAGTTTGACTTTGAGATTGAGATTCGAGATCAGTTTTCATTTTCTCCATTTAACTCATTAACACGATGGATTTATGCATCATGCATAAAGGATATTACTTTTTTCTGTAAATCCACATTGAAAATAATGGGCTTTAACAGTCAAGAGTCAAGACTCAAGACTCAAAACACTAAATAAATCTACAGAGTGACAACTGACAGGTTTATCCACATAATGATAATAATAATAATAATTATTATTCATCTCTTCTTCGTTCTTCGTCTTGAAAAGTATTAACTTTCAATAATACAAATCGCGTGATCTGGATGCATGCATCAAAAGTCAAAAGTATACATGAATAAATAAACCAATAAGAAAATACAATAATAATCATCATAAAAACTTTGGCCATTAAAGTCAACAATCTTGTGAGCACACACATCAACTTTTCATTACTCATTACTTATTACATAAGAAAAAATACAATATATTATGTATATTATGTATAAAGTATAAAGCTACAGCTAAAACTGAAACTGAAACGAAAACCTTGTTAATGCACTTCCGTCATAAACAACTTTATTCACTGAACGCAGAACACTGAACACAGCAAAAAAAATCATCACATGAGTACTGAACATTGAGCATTCAATACTCAATCCTGTTTACTGTTTATATACAATAAACAATATATAATATTATTTTACGATTTTATTCCTGTATTTTGTTTGAGCATTGAGCATTGAGCGAGCATACGTATAAAGTATAAGCTGTACAATGTTCATGTACATACACTTCCGCTCCTCGTTTTGTTCTACGTTCTGTGTACTAAAATGTAATGAAATCCCATTGTACTTTTCCAGTGTTTATTTTATGAGCAGAAAGCATAAGATATAAAACTAAATTAACATAAAACAATCCGCCCATTTGTTTTCTTTCTACATTTTTATACTTTACATATCCTGACTTTTCAATCCAAAACATCTTTATTTCAAAGTTCCAAACATGTAACAAAAGCCTCAAGCCTCAACATTCAACATTCAACGTTGAACATCAATGTCAATATCGAAAACTGACCTACCCGAAAAATTTCAAACTAGACAAAAGACAAAGTATGATACTGTTTTAAAGTTAAAGCTCGTTCTATATTCTGTTCTGCTCTGTAATATCTTTTTTTTTTGGATTATGGAATCCTCATTACAAATTATTGACTGACTTGCTCCAAACTTTTCATACTTGCAACTTGCAAATGACAACAACTAATTATTTAAAGTAAATTTTGCATAAATGTGGAATGTGGAAACGTGGTTCAATGCTCACTCGTCAAGCGTCAAACGTCAAACGTCAGTTGTCAGGTGATGATGATGAAACGTGCAGTTACTCATTTGTTGTAGATAATAAATAATATATAATATATACACATTAAACATATTCCATTTTC